>PVJD01009051.1:0-66493 GCA_004026545.1 Mormoops blainvillei
TGTTTCTTCATTCTGTTCTGATGGAATGTTTATTTTTTCTTTCTGCTCCAGATTGTTGCTTTGAGTCCTGGTTTCCTTCCCTTCGCTGTTGGTTCCCTGTATATTTTTCTTTATTTCACTTTGCATAGCCTTCACTTTTTCCTCCATTTTGTGACCATACTCCACCAATTCTGTGAGCATCCTGATTACCGGTATTCTGAACTCTGCATCTGTTAGGTTGGCTATCTCTTCATCACCTAGTTCTTTTTTTGGAGCTTTGATCTGTTCTTTCATTTGGGCATGATTTTTTGTCTTGGTGCACCTATTATGTTATGAGGCGTGGAGCCTTAGGTATTCGCCAGGGTGGAGCAACCCACATCACTACCTTGTGGTGCTGCTGTATGTGGGGGAGGGGTCTGAGAGGGAACAATGCTGCTTGCTAGGCTCTCGGCGGGCTTTCAGTCACTCCCCCTGCTACCCCCGAGCAAATTGGGACCTTCTGGTGCTGATTCCTAGGTGTGTGGATTTGTGTATGTTCTAGGACCCTGTGGATCTCTCAAAGGAACTCTCCTGTGAGAGTGGCAGTTTCTCCCACTGCCACAACACCCAAAGGTTTTCACCGGTAGAGATTTTGAGGCTTCCTTTTCCTGTGCCAGAACCCTGGGTTGCATGGTCTCTCTTACTCCCCAGTTGTTCCCTCCGGTTTATCCACACGCAAAGGTGGGACCACCCAGCCTGCCAGCCACTGCCTTGACGCATGTCCTCTCCACCCCGACTGCCCATCTCCACTTCTACCAGTCTGAGTGAGTGTTTCTTCTTTAACTCCTTGGTTGTTGGACTTCCGTACAGTTCGATTTTCTGGCAGTTCTGGTAATTTTTTGTTTTGAAATTTGTTGTTGTCCTTTTTTTGGTTGTGCAAGGAGACAAAGTGTATCTACCTACACCTCCATCTTGGCTGGATTAATCAGAAACGTTTAATGAGGCATATTATTGTAACATATCTAAATGGTAAGGGAAAAAAATTCTCTAAGGAGAGAAGAGAAGATGGATCACTTTCAAATGGGGTAAAATCAGATGGCTTTAGATTCCTCAGTATGTTAATCTTCTTTGGGAAGAAAAGGCACTACTTATTCGGAACCCTCATAGAAAAGAGTGACACACAAGACTACTGAACCCTGTTAGGCAGCCTTTCCTAAAGGGAGACACTAGAAAGACAGTGTCAGATCCTCAAACTAGCAGAAAATGTCTTGACTTGAACAGGACCCTCAAGGACTGAGTAAAAGACAGGATTAGTGTTTATGTACACTGTTAAAAATATTTGTGAGACCAAGGACCTATGATGAAGGGAAGTAAACAAATGAGTGTGGGGACCCACAAATGTGATAACCTTCTTACCTGACCTATCCCACTATTGCAGCTCCAGAACCTTCCCCTGGGAGCAGCTTTTGCCAGAAGCTCTACAATTCCCCAGGTAGTGCACTGGGACTCATGTCCTGGTGAATTATGGGCAAAGGACTTGTATTCTAGTTTGTACAGGGTAACAATAATTTTAAAAAGCAGAGTTTGACCTGGGTGCTGCACTTGCTGGTTACATAGTTCATGATGCCCTGGGCCATACCATTTTTCTGAAGATCTGGGATGCCATTCTTATGACTCAGGTGGACCCAAGATTGGCATCCTTGCCACTTTGCCTAGCCCGTTCCACTTGAGCTCAAGTCATTGAAGATCTATCTGCAGGGTCACCCACAGTTCCTGAGCCAACGAAGATAACTTCATCAATAAATTTGATGAATTACTTCCATCAGAGGGGTTGTTTAGAAATTGTGGGCTGCCTAGGGTGGTCAAAGCCCCAGACCCCCAAACGAACATGGAATCTGCCACTTACACTGGTCTCTTTTGTTCCATCTCTTGTTCATAGTTTTGCTGCCACCTTGTCTCTTATCTCTGAGAAGCAGGTGGTATAATTCAGCCTGAGCCTGAAGACCTGAGAATCGGGGTGTATATACAATCCAAGTCTTAGTCGGAAAGTCCAAGAACCAGGAGAGCCGATGTCTGTGGGCAAGAGAAGATAGATGTCTTGGCTCAAGCAGAAACATGACACTAGTGTTCTGATCCCCACCCCAACCACTCCTCTATCTGTGAGTCTGGGACTCGTCATCCAGCACCCATCTTAATCAGGATGGATTCCCCTTGCCATCTCTAAAACCCCTGGCATCAAGATCTCAAAGTCCAGAAAACTCTTGTGACCTTTGTCTTCCATTTGGAACCCATGGGCTCAAGTCTGCTACATCTGTTGCATGTTGTGATTTGGAAGATGGCTCCTTCTGGAGGGGACCAGACCATTGGTTCTGTCTAGTTTTCCTAAACTCTAGATTGCTTGAGTCTTTGATCCTCTCTTAGCTGCTGGCATTGATCATATCTGGATATATGAAAGTCTTCACAGTGCAGGGTTAGAGTATGTCTATGATAAAATTCAAAGCAAAGTTCCTGGTCTTACCTGGGGATAGAGTAGGTCTTTGGGTTTCACATACTGGACTTTTTAATCTAGATGCTTATATGATAGGTGGCCAACAGCTGGATTGAGTGCTTTTGAATTTAAGGGAAACGTGCTGAGCGCCTTCTCTCCTCCACTACTCCACTACTCCAGCAGGCAGTTGCACTGGGGAGAGCACTGTAGAGAGACATGGTCTCTCTCTCCATGAAATTTATGATCAGGCAGAAAATCCATTCATTGAACAATTAATTACCAGTGTGATGTGTATGAAAAGATAGGATGGGGGATGCTATGGGAGAATACATAAAAGGAAAATAACCTAGTCTAGGGAGTTGGGATGAGCCTCCCTCAGGAAATGATGTTTAAGACTTTAAAAATGAGTTGACTTTAGATAGACAGAGAGAGCATGGGAGTGGAGTGTGGGAGGAAGAATATTCCAGGCAGTTACAGTCACGTGAGATGGGTAAGTCCTAAGATCGACTGCACGGCCTCATGCCTATCATTAATGCTTATTACATACTTAAAAATTTGCTAAGAGGGTGTATATGTTGTGTTAATTTAAAAAATATTTATTTATTTTGAGATATAATTGATATACATTACTGTGTAAGTTTAGGAACGTACTTTAGGGTGTACAGCATAATGGTTTGACTTAAATATATTGTGAAATGATTACTGCAATAAGTTTATTTAGCATCCATCTCATATAGATACGATAAAGGGAAAAAGAAAAAAAAGAAAAAAGTTTTTCCTTGTGCGAGAGCTGTTAGGATTTACTGTCTTACTGACTTTCATACATATCATACAGCAAGCAGTAACTATAGTCACTGTGCTGTACTTTATGTCCCTAGTAAATATTTGTCTTTTAACTGGGAGTTTGTACCTTTTGATAAGCTTTCTCCAACTTCCTCTCCTTTCGCTCCCTGCCTCTGGTAACCACAAATCCAATCTCTTTTTCAAAGTGTTTGGGAATTTTTTTTTAGATTCCATATAAAAGTGAGAAGATGTAGTATTTTCTGTCTGACTTATTTCACTTAGTATAATATCCTGAAGGTCCATCCACATTGTCACAAATGGCAAGATTTCCTCATTTTTTATGGATAATTGAATAAGTCCTTGTGTATGTGTGTATCTATTCATACATCAGTGAACACTTATGTTTTTTCCATGTCTAGACTATTGTATATAATGTTATGAATATGGGGGTGCATATATCTTTTTGAGTTAATGTTTTCATTCTCTTTGGACATATTCCCAGAAGTAGAATTGCTGGATCATGTGGTAATTCTATTCTTAATTTTTCGAGGGTCTTTCATACTGTTTTTATTGTGGCTGTATTGATTTACAATCCTACCAACAGTGTGCACCGGGGGTCCCTTTTCTCCACATCTATGTCAACATTTATTATTTTTATCTTTTAATTACAACCATTCTAAAGGTGTGAGGTGATATCTCATTGTGGTTTCGATTTGCATTTCCCTAATGACTAGTGATATTGAACATCTTTTCATATGCCTACCTGTCGGCCATTTATGTGGCTTCTTTGGAAAAATGTCTGTTGAGGGTTTTTGCCCATTTTTAAAAATTTGATTATTTGTTTTTTCTATTGAATTATATGAATTTTTAAGATATATTTTGGATATTAACCTCTTTTCAAATGTATGTTTTGCAGATGTTTTTCTCATTCCTTAGGTTGTCTTTTCACTTTGTTGACTGCTTCTTTGCTGTGTAGAAGCTTTTTTCTTTTTTCTTTTGTTTCTTGTGCTTTAAGTGTCATATCTAAAAATATCATTGCCAAGATGCATGTCAAAGAGCTATTTTTTTCTTATGTTTTATTCTAGCTAGGAATTTCATGGTTTCAGGTCTTATATTTAGGCATCTGATCCACTTCAAGTTTATTTTCGTGAGTGGTTTAAGATATGGGTTCAGTTTTATTTTTTCATATGTGAATATCCAGTTGTCCCAGTACCGTTTATTGAAGAGACTGCCTTTTCTACATTGAGTGTTCTTGGCTCCCTAGCCAAATATTAGTTGACCATATATGCCTTGAGTTTATTTCTGGGCTCTCAACTCTGCCAGAGATTTATTTGTCTGGTTTTGTGCCAGTACCATACTGTTTTTATTATTATTGCCTTATTTTTTCAATATTTAAAAAATATGTTCATTGGCTTGAAGAAGGGGAAGGGTCATCAAGGAACATGCATAAAGGACCCATGGACAGAGACAATGGTGGGGGCTGTGAGAATTGAGAGAATTTTACTTTTTCCTTTCCAGTTCTGATGCTGTTCATTTTCTTTTCTCACCTGATTGGTCTGGCCCAAACTTTCAGTACCATGTTAAATAGGAGGAGTGAGGGAAGAGCTTTCCCCTTTCACCATTGAGTATGATATTAGCTATGGATTTATGATATATAGGCTTCATAATGTCAAGGTATGTTTCTTTCATACTTAATTTGTTAAGAGTTTATATCATGAACAGATGTTGAATTTTATTAAATGCTTTTTCTGCCTCTACTGAGGTGATTATGTGATTTAAGTATTATCACAAAATAGTAATAATATGATAGTAGTAAAAATAATAATAAAGATTACAGGAGGAGACTTTGGGAGGCTATGGGTACTTTGACAGCATAGTGATTGTTTCACATGTGAACACTTATTTCCAAACTCACCAGGCTGTATAGATCAAATACATACAGCTTTTCTCTGTGTTGCTTATAGCTCAATAAAGTGGTTTAAAAAAGAAACATATTATTTTAGGCACCGAGAAAAATGTGCAAACATTTAAAATTCTAAGAGGGAAACTTGTCAGTGAACTGGAGAGATTCCATATGGCTGGGGCAAGAAAGGAACCGGAGAATGTGTTAGGTGTAGCGGCGGCAACGCGGTGGGGTACAGATTAGGGAGGACTTGTAAACAAGAATTGACTTTTTCTTAGGGACTGATATAAACATTTTGAAAAGAATATATACACACACAAATAAACGTTGAATACATCATATATATACGTGTGCGTAACTGTATATATGGTCTCATATATCCATTACCAGCTCCTTTGAAGAGATTTAAGGGGAGCAATGTCCTTAGGCTTTTTTTAAATTAAAGGACCATTATGACTACTCAATGGAATGTGAATTATAAAACGGAGTAGACTCAGAAGGGCAGTGAGAGAGCTTGGACTGTGGCTGAGGCAGCAGAAGAGAAATGGATAAATTCAGAAACAGAATTTTGAAGGAAAGTGAAATCAAGGCTGTCTCCCAAGTTGCTAGCTTGGGAGATACTGGCTCTGTTCTCTGAGATAAGGAACACCACTGGAGGGGGTTTGGGGGAAGGCAGAGTGACGATGTTTTCTGTTTTAGAAATGGTGACTCTGCAGCTTCTGAAACACTCCCCTTCCTCCATAAGCAGCTGGCTATGTGGGGACTGAGCTAAGGAGAGAGAACTTGGCCTGAGACAAACTTGACTGCGGATGGTCATAGGTCACATCTGAAATCACGAGAGGGTAATTGCTGCCTAAAGAAAGGAGAAGGAGGGATGCGGCAGAAGTCCAGAAAGAAATAACATTGAAGGTATGGAAGGGGCAGCTGGAAAGGAGGCTGGGAAGAAGTGACCTGGAGAGTGAGCATGTGCAGCTGAGAGAAGAGTGCAGTAAGCACCCAAAGTTGGACGTGGAAGCCATAGGCACGGAGAGCAGCGGTGAATTTGAGCACCATTTTAGGAGGTATGACCAACAGGACCTGGTGGGTGATTAAACGTGAGGGGTGAGTGAGAGGAGAGCAGGAAGAGAACCTCCAGGTTTCTGAGCGCCAGGGTGGATTCACTTAGAGAACACTGGCAGAGAAGAGGGTCTTAGGTGGAGACTCGAGAAGTTCCATTTTAGAAGCTTTGGGTTTGTGGAGCAGTGGTCCTCTGTGGCCTGGCAGTGAGAGGTCAAGGGAACGTAGTAGTAGGATGGGGCCCCAGCCAAGGGTAGGAATCGGTAGAGGGGTTCCAGGACAAGTATGGTGTGTTCACCATGCCAGTCTCGTGTCAGTGCATTGCAGTGCCTAGGGTTTGGGCTGACTTAAGGGAGCTAGGATGTGGGGATCCCTTTTATGATTTGAACGAACAGCTTACAGCAGGTAGTGGCCTAAAGAATTGAAGAATTAAGAAAATAGTGATGTTGTTGTTTTTTCAGTTGAGGACTCTTTGTCTTCTTTGGTGAAATATTCTTGGGAGAAGATGTAGTTTTTAAAGATGCTCAGAACTTTCACATCTCATGCAAGCGCGCGGATTCCCTAGCTGCTCATCCGTCTACCGTGTTCACCTGTTTGTTCCTGTGGCGTCTCCGAGAAGGAGAGAGCGAGGCCCCCACTGGAGGGGCAGCTGATGAGTCAGCTCCCTGCAAAGTCTGAAAATCTTTAGTGACGCCTTGCTCTTCCAGCCTTCACTGCTACATGACATACCATGTGCAGAACAGTGCTTTATGGGACATGGAAAGAACAGGAGACAGTTAATTTAAACAGAGTTTCTGGCATTAGATATCAGGGCCATTTCGCTATCTTGATTGAAATGTATCGTCAACCTCTTAAACAAGAAAAATAGACTGTGTGTAGAAAGCCGAAAAAAACACACATGTGCATGTACACACATACACCAAACAAACCTTCCTCAAGAGACCTTCCAAAGGACAGTCGGCAGTATGATGTCAATTGTAGAACAAAATGGCTCCCACAGAGTTTCCAAGATTTTTTAATGCCAATTTTGTAAAGGCTGGGAATTCCACCCTGAGTGGATGAGAGGTTTAGATTATTTTGTTTCTTGTCATTTTTCCCCCCTTTGGAACAAATTGGAGAATGAAGAATTCAGTCATTATATTTTATGTTAATTTCTCTTATTTTAATTTAACATTTAATTATGGATAATTAAAACATACACAAAAATGGAACAGTCTACTAAATCCAATCTCCTAATCATTCAGCTTTAACAAATATCACCATTTTATGTGTTTTTCAGCTACTGCCCCTCAGCTTTTTAAAAACAAATCCCCAGACAGCATATCATGTTACCTATAAACACTTCAGAGTGCACTGCTAACCTAGAAAGACTTTTTAAAACATAGGATTAGCATAAAATTACACTTAGTAAAATCCAGTGCCCAATTTATGTTTCTCAAGAATATTTCTCAAAATTCTGTGAGATTTCTCTCTCTCTCTCTCTCTGAGTTTGGACAAAAGTGAAATGACATGTATCCTTTATAACAGTATCATACAAAGTATTTTTACTGCCCTAAAATCCCCCTGTGCTCTACCTATTCACCCCCACACCCCCAGTCCTTGACAACCACTGTTGTCACTGTCTCTGCAGTTTTGCCTTTTCCAAAATGTTATACAGTTGGAATCGTAGAGTATGTAGCCTCTTCAGATTGACTTCTCTCTTTTAATGATATGCATTTAAGGTTTCTCCATGTCATTTCATGACTTGATAGCTCATTTCTTTTTAGTGCTGAATAATATTTCGTTGTCTGAATATATCACAGTTCACTTATCCATTCATCTACTGAAGGATAGTTGCTTTCAAGCTTTGGCGATTATGAAAAAAACTGCTACAGTCGTGCTGTGTAGTCATAGCAATGGGTACCAAACACTATATTCAGGCTGATTTCTTCTCAGGCCGCTCCCAGGCTTTTGGTCTGGTGTCCAGCCACCCATGCAACCAGAGAAGCTGCACGTCTGGACTGCTGCTACCCACGGACTCGCTTTGTATGTAAATCGGTCTCAGCCCACCTTCATTGTGGCTAAGCTCATGTATCTGATTAGCTGGCGTTCTATAATTGTTATTGCTAGAGCACTGGGAAAAAATCCAAGAATTGCCAGGCAGACGAAAAACACCATCCCCCAAAGGACTGATTGTCAAAGTTAAATTCAATCCTTAAATACCAGTGGTAAGCCAGAGAGGAGAAATAGGTACAAAGTCCATGAAAGGCCTAAGAATGCTAAAAGTGGGAAGGGAGTGTCAAGAAAAACCTACACCGTCATCAGTGAGTGGAGGGAGTAGAGAATGGAATGGCCACCAGGGAGAAGAGAAGAAAAACAACAGCAGTGCGAAGAGCCTGCAGGCCTTCTCTGTGCACCAGTTAGTCTGCATTCGGTTAGTCTATGTTTGGGGCTTAAGACAGTAAGCATGCCCTGGCTGGGTGGCTCAGTTGGTTGGAGCATCATTCTATACACCAAAAGGTTGCAGGTTCAATCCCCAGCCAGGGCACATACATAGGTTGCGGGTCTGATCCCTGGTTGGGGCGCATACGTGAGGCAACCAATCAATGTTTCTCTCTCACATTGATATTTCTTTCTCTCTCTCTCTCTCCCCCTTTTCCCTCTCTAAAATCAATAAACTTATCCTCAGTTGAGGATTAAAAAAAGATAAGAAAGTGGGTACTAAGTTTGAGATTGGGTTCCTGTGAGTATCATTTCATTTAAATAGGTGAGAGAAGCACTTAAAAATACCTGTTTTGATTGGCACTAACACTATGCCAGACACCATGCTAGGCACTGTATGAAGATTATATTATTCAGTCCTCACAAGAATTAATCAGTATTAATTCCATTTTACAGATAATAATATCGGGCTTGACAGAAGTAAAAGAATTTGTCTAAGATCTTGCAGCTAATAAATAAAAGAGCCAGAACTCAACCAAAATCTGACTCTAAAGTTCTCCTCAGCTTTAGAGTATTTATTCATCCAGAGTATCTCATTCCTCTACCCTCGGAATAGCTGGAACAATAACTGGGATTGCGCAGTGATGTCATCATGTAGTATGCGCTTGGGATGTTGCTTGTACATAATACATATCCTAAAACAATCCATTTGTAATGGATACAATGTTGGTAATTCCTATGTAGGAATTAGATAGATATCTAATCTATGTAGGAACAGATAGATACCATTGCCATACATCTATTTCATGTAACAGACTATCTCATGTATAGAGAATTGTAGTTATGTAATAAACAAAAATGCACTTGAAACAGCATGAAATTGGATTTCCTCATCCATAAATTGTGTTATATTTATGTCTAACTTGTAGTTCAAGAAACAGAACTGCACTGTTGATATCTTTATAAATGGTCTCTAATGTATTTCTATTAAGGAGAGAAATGTTGTGCTGAAATGTATTATCATAATAGCCAAACCATTTACTCTACCACTGGAAAACGGTGCGGTGTTCTATCTGGAATTTCACTCACCTGCTCCCAGCCTGCCAGATCTATTGTAAATTACAGTAGGCGTATGTGAGTTATTTTATAGAAAGCATCCATCTATTTTTACTACTCTGAAAAGTCTGTCACTCCCATTCATCTCCCTGGGAGTAAAGCAACAATTTGATTCTCTGTCATTGTGAACCTGAATTTACACCACCCTCTCCAGTTGGAACTGTAGTGATGTGGGTGATTTATCACTCTGTTTCTGGGGCAGGGTTCTAGAAGGTGGCCACCTGGCCTGGTATGTTTGTTGCCATTTTACATTATTTCCACAGGAAGGGAGGTGGTGGAAATCAACCTGGTTCTCTTCCATTTGGGTTGAAACTGTTTCGTTTTCTGTGGTGTGTTGGCCTGTTGAATACCATGCCACAAAGAACAGCCCGAGAGTCCTGAGCTGCTCTGCTTAGCCCTGGATTCAGTAGTTGGGTGGATGTCTGCAAACATACCACAGGCCCCGGGATGTGCTCAGCCTTCAGGAATGGCCACTGCAAAATTTTCAGGGCCCCAACAGGAACGTAGCCACATGGCTGAGGGCCTCTCAGATGCTTGCTGTCCTGTGCATGGCCCGCTGGGCAGGTTTAGGCTATCCCTCTTGGCGTCCCAGTCTTCGGCACATTGGAGAAGAGTTTGGGAAATATCACTGTGTTTTATCTCCCCTTACTTTGCTAAGACGACAAGGTGGGAGATGCCCTTTTGCAGCTGTCTAGGGTCCTGTGGGGCGAAGGCTGTTCGGGCCCAGAAATCTGGATGCTTCCAGGGCCAAGGAAATGGGCAGTGGGAAGAGGGCCTGAATAATTACTAAAACAGGAAGTAAAAGGCATGAGCAGGAATCAGGGCTGGAGGAGGTAGCCAAGGAATAAGAGAGCCAAGAAGATCAGAGAGAGGAATGATGGGCCCGGCAAGCAATGAGGAGAGACATCGTAGGGGAGTACCTGGGACAGGCTGGGTCTGGTGCCCAGGGCTGGCTTCCCCACCCATTGTGCCTCCTGATGCTTGCGTGGGCTGGCTGCAGTCACAGGCCCTCAGAATAGGACAGCCCATTGTTCCTTGCAGTCCCCTCTGAGGAATCTGTTTTCCAGCACAGAAGTGCCTCTGACATCTCTGTCATGTTCTCAATCTGGAAGGTTTGTCCTGGGGGTTCTACCTAATTGGAACCATTTGCCCTTGAAGGTCATTTCCTAAGTATTACATATCAGCCTAGCTCAGCAAGGAAAATCTTTTTTTGTGCTAATGGCCTTTCTTATTGTGGAAGCTCTTATTCAAACCAGTGTGTTTGGGAAAAGAAGTCTAAGCGGAAGTGTGGTGGATGGATTGGCCGGTTGTGACCCTCAACTTTGAAGCTACTGCCCATACACATGCAAAATGCCACACCTGGGGACTTCTTCCAGTTGACAGCCACATGTAGCCACTGTGTGCTTCACAGAGCATGAAATGGCCCCCCACTGGACTACTTCATAATTAATTCTCTCCCCTTTCGAAAGTGTAAAATGAAAATATATTGTGCATTTGACAACTTCATAAATTTTAAAGTGCTCAAGCTTAGAAATGCAACTATGTGTTTCCTCTGTGACAGAAATGGAAAGAATTAGAGCCTTACATATTTTTGAAACTTGCATTTTATACTCTTTTTAACCTTTTTGAGACAACTTTCACTTTTATAAGAACAATCGTGCAGGAAATTACAAAGGTCCATTCTATGGTTGCAAAAGAGGCCAAAGGAATACTCAGATTGCAGTGAAAAGCTATCACTTTCCTTTTTATGTTTTTGTCCCCAGTGATGCTCACATCAAGTTCTCTCTCTCTCTCTCTCTTTTTTTTTTTTTGCTTACCCAGAAAATCAGCCAGTTCTTTGGGCTTAGAATGACTATGGGAAACTTGGGGCTCTGTTTTTGAAAGTTATCAGCCGGAAATTATCCCAGAGGCAGGTAAGGGGTCTGGGACAATTTGGGGCAGTGCACCTGAGCCTAAGACTATGGGGGCCCCTGTGGCTTACTCTGGGTGGTAGGGGAGTGTATTCTGAAGATGCTTAGTCTACTTAAAGAGCCAGCAGCTGTGACAAACTCCAGTAAAGCTAAGATATGAAGAGGTCCACATTCAGGCAGGAAAGCGAGAGGCACTTGGGGACCAGAGGATGAAACGAGTTTGATGAGGTTGACGTTTCAGTTCTTGCCCCGTAACAAATTGGCATTCCGAATTTCTGTCATTAGTAACCTTGTGCTTTGGGGCCATTATCAATTAAAATAAAATCTTGAACGCAAGCATTGCGGTGGTCCCATGACAGTTAATCTGATAACCAAGATGACTACTAAGTGACCAATGGGCACGGAGCATCTACAGCCCGGAGACACTGGACAAAAGGATGATTCACATTCAGGCAGGATGGAATGGGATGTCGCGAGGTTTCATCATGTTACTCAGGACAGCATGCAATTTGAAATTTATGAATTGTTTACTTCTGGAATTTTCTATTGAATATTTTTGGACTGCAGTTGACCATGGGTAACTGAAACCACTGATAGTGAAACCATGAATAAGGGGGTCTACTGTAGTCACAATTCAAGAGGAGAGACATAGCCCCCACTTCTCGATGGGCAGAATGTCAGAGTCTCATATGAAATGGAAGAGATAGTTGCAGCAATTCTGGGAAAATACAGTCTGCACATTGGAGAATGCATCACCCCCCAGCTGGGTGGGTTAGGCACCCATCGAGGGCAGGGGGGCTGGAACAGCCTGTCCTCCCTCCTTTCCCCTTTCAACTCTGCCAACTTCTTTATGGGCTGCCACATTGGGTATCCTTGTGGTCCTCATATCCTTACTCTGGTCTCCCCCTGAGGAAGAATTAAATTCCATATAGCAAACAGTTTCAGAGTCCTGAGTGCAAGAAAGTGGGTCAAGGGCTGTGTCAGGCCCTGTGTTGGCAGACAGAAGTTGCAGGCCTAGACGAGGTACAACAATGGCAGACAGATAAGCAGCCGACGGAAGTGCAAGGCCAAGTGTGACTCATACAAAAGGCAAAAGCAAAGTGCTGGGCACCCTGGAGACCAAATGTAGTTTCTTGGAGGAAGTAGTGGGGGTAGGCTCCATTTCAGGGACCCCTGCAGCCAGCACCACATGATGCTGGGCTTGGCAAGGTGAGATAATGAGTCTTCTGACCCCTGCTATTCCCTGTGCCCCTCCGAATCCTTGGTTTCTTTGTCTTGGCATTCACTTTTCTCATGACCCCCCACACTCTACTGTAGCAGCACCATGGCTCCATCTCTAACTCTAAGGGGACATGTAGTTTCCTAATTCAGAAGGCAGGAGCATCTTCCATTCTAAAAAAGAGCTGTCTCCCTCTTAATACTGGCTGACCCCTCGGAAGCACCAAAGTGTATCTGTTACATATCATGGCCAACAATTGGCTTTCTGGGTCAGCAGGGATATGGCTAATGTGTAATGGAGGTGTTGAGCTCTCACAAGTGAAGATGCAGCAGAGAAATGTGTATATCATTTCTCTAATCTTCATTTGGTGGTAGTTTTTTGTTTCTAGTGTGACTTTTGGGTCTCTCTGGAGCATTTTTCCCCCCTTTTTAATTTAGTAGATTTAAGATAGAAAGGCCTAAAAGATACATCTATACGAATGAGATGTCTCAACCAACATTCTAGAGCTATTTTAGCATGGAATTAAGGGTGAAAAGAATTGTATGGCAATGCTTATACCTTCGTCAGTTGATAAATACTTATTAAGCCCTGGCTGGGTGGCTCAGTTGGTGGGAGTGTCACCCTGTACACTGAAATGTTGCAGGTTTGATTCCTGGTCAGGGCACATACCCAGGTTGCAGGTTCAATCCCCAGTCAGGCTGCAGCCGGTTGATGTTTCTCTCTCATTTCTCTCTCTCTCTCTTTCTCTCTCTCAATCTCTCATCAAGAAAAAAAAAATCCTCTAGTGAGGATTTTAAAAAATACTCATTAAGTGTCTATTGTATGTTGGCATTCTGCAAGGCCTGGGTATTCACAGGTCTCCAACATTACAGAATTAACAGCCTGGTTGAGGGCTCGGATGTTAAGTAACTAAGCACACACAAATGAACAGTAATGCATTGGAATCAATGACATGAAGAAAGAGTACTGAGTACTAGGAGAAAGAAGAGAAGGATTGGGTGGTGGGCTGGGGACATCGTGGTCAGGAATAACCTTTTGAAGGAATGATATTGAAGCATGACCTAGGACCTAACAGGAGAAGGAGACAGCAGAGAACAGCCAAGTGTGCTCAGACAGAGAGCAGGGCGGATAATGCCTTGAGCTCCAGAGACCATGGGTTCTGGTGAGATCCTTAATATAATCCTCTCCTGGTGCCTCCGCAGGCGTGTTCCTCCGCAGTGGCTGCGGAGCGGGGGTTGGAGCAGGCTTGGCTGGCCAGCTGCAGATGGATTCTTTGCAACTGATCCATGCAAGGCTGGCCTTTGCCATACTCTTTCACACTCGCTAAGTAAATCAGTGTGCTGCCTGACCTCCCCCTGGGCTTGTCTCAGCTGACTCCTTTCTGGTCCTAAGCTCATCATCTTTTAGGGAAAGATTTTTGCGAGCATCCAGTTTTAAAAAAAGAAATGCATAGAGAGTATTTTCCACCCAAGTCATATATCTACAAAGAGAAATAACACTATTTTATGCCATTTGGGGGGCAACTACTGCTCTCTCCTCAGACTCAAAATTTTAGCTATTTTTATCTTCAATCTGTGCTGAGGAAGTGTTTTAAGTTCCTGTCCACAGGGCCCAGTGCTTGAGACGCAGCCCCCAGCCCCCAGCATGCACCCAAAACAGGCTGGCTCCCCTTTGCTGCATCTTTGATGTTTCAACTTTGAAAAAGTTGCTTTAATGTGCAGTAATTGGAGCATTTCAAATTAGAAATGGCATTATGATAATTGACTCTATGTGTTGCTCTCTCCAAGGTGGTTCTTGCACACAGATTAAGCAGCACTCCTGTCTCAGAGTGCCTGCAGCCATGCTGCATGGGAAATGCCCAGCAGGCTTTTTTCAGGCTCCCAGATTTACCATAGAGTTCTGTCAGGAGAGACTGACAAGTTCATGGGTCAGTTGTCAGCCAGCCTGCGCTTCAGCCCTTCTGGTGACAGGGCACTCACCACCTAACACACCCCTCCTACCACTGGACTACCTGGACCACTGGAAATAGGCAGTGTTTTCAGCAACTTGCATTTTATAGTGCTGACCATAAGCCAGGCACTGTATTCGGTCCTCATTATTGAACTCTGAGAACTGCCCAGCCAGCTAGCCTTATTATCACTGTCGCATAGACAGGAGAGCTGAGTCTCAGAACTTGCAAATGGAGGTTTTGAACACAAGACGTCTGACTCAGAAGCATAATGAACCACCATGCAATTTTGTCTTGTCATCTATTATACTGTAGCCTTCATGCAGTGTCTCCTTATGGCTCTCATACAGGGATACTGGGTCTTCTTCTGCACAAAATTCCATTAAGTGACTGACCCCAGTGGTGGGCCCTATCCTATCCTACTACCTCTCGCTCCAGCCGGCCCTCTCTTCTGTAGGATGAACATACCCAGTTGCTCCCTGGTTCCTCTAATCTCATGCTTCAAGTCTCCCTCCCACTGCCTGGGCCTTCCTCTCTTGTGTTGCCCAGAAAAGAACAAGTCTTCATAGATGACCAACAGCAGGGCAGAGGGCAAGGAACATGCCCTATTTCTTAGTCGAGAAGTTTTGCTTAAAACTGAGAATCACATCACACTGTGGGTACAGAGTGAATAAACCCACCTGCTTTCCCGCAAAGAAATGTTCTTGGGAACTAATCCCCGAAGCTATGTTGAGAAGACATGATTCAGGGATCAGTTTAGAAAGCTGACCCTGCTCCTCACCCTCGCACTTGCCCCATTCTTCAATACGATGTAGTTACACTTAAGGAAGACTTGCTTTTGTGCCAGCATTCTGTGCATTCATTCTCTCACGCATTCGTTATTCCATACTGACAGAGCGACAGAGAGCCTGCTAGGTTTCAAGCAGAGCACTAGGTTTTGGGGATATAAACCTGAAGGACACATAGGTCCTGGGCCCAGAATCACTTCTGACTGCCCCTTAAAGACAGGCAGGGGTAGTGGTGTTCCAGGGGGAGGCAAGAGCATGCGCAGAGGGAAGAGAAATCCATTTAGCCAAAGGGAAACTTTCCAAGACCAAGGGTGGTGAGTTGGTATAAATCATATCGGAGGAAGCTTAACAAATTTAAATGTTAATGGTCTGCAGCTAATGTGTACTCTCTTTCCCATGTCATTCTGCGCGTTCCAAATCTATCATCACTTGTGGCCGGGGTGCTCAGATGGCCAGCACCTGATATGAAGAGTGTAAAGGAGACCCCACAGCTCTTGGCAGCATTATCTTTTTGTGAGATTGTCCTTCTTCCTATTTCCTTCCACCTTGGAGATGCTTTATTCTTATTGATTTTTTTGTAGCATTCGGATCTTATCTCAGAGCAGTAATAGTACATCTCTATTTTCATAGAGGATCTAAAGGTTCTTACTTGTGGTATCCTGGTGGTCTGATTACAGTGTCTCGCCTCTCAGGTGGTCTGATACCAACCCTCACCACCTGCTGCTCTTCCAGTACGTAACCATATGGTCATACGATTAGTGACTGTTCCTTAGGAGATACTTGGTTTTGCTGAGTTTACTTCTATCGGCTTTAGCCATTACTGTTAACTTTTATTCATACCCACACACACGCTCACATGTACACGCACACACATCCCCTTTTTATGTATTTTGCTCACAATCTTGAAGTACAGGTCCATACAACAGGACGAGACAGATTGATACACTCAAGAAGGCACAAACAATATTAAAAGGGTTTAACTGAAAGGGGTGAGCAGTGTAGGGGAAAGGCAAAACTACAGAAATGTTTGGTGGTCAGAAGTAAATGACCTGTCCCCATGGAACCTTCTCTTCAACTAAGGTGGGGGTGGGGTGTGGAGAGAGAGAGAGAGAGATAGGGAGATCATCAATACGGAGAGAAACATCAATTGGTTGCCTCCTACACATCTGGGATCAGACCCACAACTTAGGTATGTGCCCTGACCAGGAATCAAACCCTCAAACTTTTGGTGTATGAGACAATGCTGCAACCAACTGACCCCCCTGGGCCAGCGATCAACTGGATGTCCAGTTAAAATACAAATTAATATTATCCAAGATGGTGCTAGGATGAGAAGCTCACTAAAAATGCTTCTAATACTGTCTGGGAAATAAAAGCGCTTTATCATCAGTTTATTGAGGTCAGAAAAGTGGTGTGAACAGATGGAAAAAAAACCTCTAAAGCCTATGAAAATATTTTGTAACACAAAAGAATAGTCATAAGAGCTTAGAGGTACCCCTAAAGTATTACTTCCCCAAAATGCACAGAAAAGTTTGGAAACAACTGTTAAAGATTCTCAGCAAGACAGAGGAGGGCTTTGTACCTATTAATCATGAATAGTGTGGCACATAATAAGAAAGTGGAATTCCAATGCTAAGAAACCATGTACTATTTTTCGTTGTTGCACTGAAAAGTAAAATGAAAACTGAAAAAGATACACAGATAAACAATAAATATTTCCAAAGGAATGTGAGAAAAGCTGACTGACATAATAATAAAACACAGAGATATAATCTGTGAATAATAGAAGTTCCCAAAGAAAAATAGAAAATAAGTCCCCAGACAAAAAGGGGACAAGAAAAACCTCCTTGCCTCTTGATTTTCACTCTTCCTTTGGTGATTTCTCAACAGAAGAGACCAGATGTGAACCAAACCCCCTTCCCTTTTCGTTGGTGGTCTGCACATTCAGGCACACAGACATTTTCTAAAGAACTGTGTCAGTCAGGATTGGATAAGCTATGCTACAGTAACAAGTTTACCCTGAACTTTCTTTCTCATCATGCAAAAGTCGTGTCTCACTTAATGTAAAGTTCAATGAGAGCTGGGTGACTCTTCAGAGTAGTTCCTTTCCAAGCAGTAGTTCAGGGAACCCATCTGCTTTCAACTTGCATAACGTAGGGCACCCATAGTTCTGTTTGCCCAGGAAGATCCTGTTGTCCTGGCATAATGATGGCAAGTGCCTCTCTGGTTCCTCAAAATGTTGTTGTGAGGAATCCTTTAGTCGTCTTACAGTTACACCGCCTGGAATTGGCGTCCAGGTCACCATGGCAGGGAAGAGAGAAAGTGGGACTCACGCACCAGCTTTGTTCTTAAATGCTTTGGCCTAGGTGTGACCAAGTTATTTCCACTCACTGCTAAGTGGAGTCACAGGGCTTCATGTGATCACAGGGAGGCCAGGACACGTGTATTGAGACTGAATCAGGGATATTCAATTTCAGTCAAAAATATCAGTAAGCAATAAATATCACTGTTACAATGACCTTAGTAAAAACCAAAATTAAAGAGCAATAGTTACAGAAATATAAGCAGCATCAAAATACTGAAGTTTTCAAGTACCATCATATAATTTTTAGCTCTTCTATAGTAACCTCAGCGGGGATCTGAACTTTTCCTGGTTTCCTCCACTCCCAGCCCAGGCCCACACCAAACACCTCAGTTTTTGACTCACCCGTACAGTCACATGGATGTCCTATATTCTTCCTGGTCAGAGCCAACAGAGAATGTTCACATGTCTAACTCTTCTCCAGAACCTTCATTACAGCCTTGGTGTCTACACCGAAGGCTGTGCCTTATTCCAATTCCCTGGCATTGGTTCGCTTATTCTGAGCCTGGCGGTCGGGTGTGGCTGTGGAGAGCATGGGTTCATAATGAATGCGCATTTGAAGCATAGTGTGGTACTAGTAGGCTGAAACAGGATGAGTGGGGCCACATATTTTCCTTTGTGAATGGTGAGAGCTTGAAGAAGAGGGCAGAGGACCAACTCCTGTGGAGATGAAGAAGGATCCAGGTACAAAACATCAGGTGAATCAGAGATGCCACAGGAAAGTAGAAACTGCTAGTGCACCATTCCTAACACATGGCAAAATGAGAAAAAAGAGAAAGAAATTACATAGCAGACATGAAGGGTATAATTGATTTGACTTAATCATATTTAACAAACATTCATCAATTATGTGATGAATGAATGATTGAACACACACAACAAATAAAGGTATATTTTGAACTTGAACTACTTTCAGAAGGAGAGCATAACTTCTTTCCAAATGTCTGTGGATTGGGCACAAACATTGATTATGTCCTAGCCTGCAAAATTTTCATGGATGTTAAAAAACAGAAATTTTACAGATCCTGTTCTCTGATCACAATGTAATTAAACCAAAATTAATAATGTAGGATTGAACAAAGAGACCTCCTCAGCAAAAGACAACTTGGACATTTAAAGATGTTTGTAAAAGCAGTGTTGTCAGACAAAGGAGAACACCAAGAAAATCCTAACAAGCTACTACAAAATAATACAAATGCGAACAGCACTATCAGACCCCAAGGAATGTTGACAAAGTAAAGCTCAAAGATAAATTAACGGCTTTCACTGAAGTTGTTACAATTACATGCAGAGGTGGGGGAATCATGAATGTTCAATCTCAGTCAAAAATCCTCTTGGCTGGTGGCCACACAGTAGCCTAACCCCGTGTCCCGCTTCTGTATTTTGCCCCACAACCAGTTCACCCAGGAACCCCCTGTGCACATCCTCAGACTGTCTGCGTCCATTGTCTACCCTCATTTAGACCATTATTCCCACTGCTTCGGGATTTGTCAGCAGTCCCCTTTCTAAATCGGAAATATTCTGTGTCCCCACTGCTATCAGATCGAAATCTGTCCTCTGTGGGTGGGCACTCAAGGTTCTCAGTCCAGTGTACTTGATTGCGAGATCCAGCTCAAGGGCCAGCTGACCTCTGCTTACAAGTAATCATTCGTTCCAGCCCAACACTGCCCCCTTGATCATAGTTGGTGTGACGCTATTATATTGTAGACAGACACACATCTGTTGACTTGTTTTTCTCCCCAGTCGCTTATAAGTTTCTTTCCCATGTCCTACTGCCTTCACAAACCTCTTTGTCCCTCTTCATCCTTACTGAACCCCAGCACAATGCTATCAGCACAGAAATATAAAACACGTGTTTGCTAGACAACAGAGAATTCTTCTCAGGACCCAGAGCAGTCATAGGCACCCAAACAAAAATGTACTTGTTCACTGGAGTTAATATATTAAACTCTTGGGAAAAGGGGAAAACTGTATATGAAACAGTGCCGTGAAGGTGCTAAAGGAATTCAGAGAAAGTGGAAGATCATGGTGTGGAATAAACTGGGATGCCATGATATGTTGCTGGCTTTGCAGAGGGGAAAACTTTGGAACAGCGAAAGAGCACATGGCCTGGAATTGGTGGCTAGAAGAATAAGACCTAAAGCAGATAGAGGGAGTGAGTGTGGGGACAGGGGACCTTAGCTGTAGGGGTCAGTCCCCAGTGAGGGGCACAGGAGTTGAGTTGGGACAGGCCACACACCCACCCTCCAGTCACAATTTGGGTGGGAGTTCGCCCCATCTCACATCTCCAGAGTATTGATGGTTGAAGCAATCTACTCATATCATTTGGGCCAATGTAGGTTCCTTTGTCCTTGGAAACCTTGCTTCGCTGGAATTAACAATGTCTGTAAGTTTAAATGGCATGTTCCCACAATGTAGAAGACTTTGTCTAAAGTTTTCAAGCTTAGACTAAGAGAGTGAAGGCACTTGAGGTCAGACCTGAGTTTGTGTGAATGGAAGAAGCAAGAATTTTACTGAATTGTTTGGATTTTTCCCCTATGTTGGTTTTCATCCCACATTGCACAGCGGCTTAATCTGGCACAACACATAGGCCATCTGAGTGCTTGCATATGGAAATAGTCCTTCAGACACTTAGGATCAGGCATTTCATATTCTGCATAATTACTGTGCCAGCATTTCTGTGTGGATGACTGGCCTTCAGCTCATGCCCTTTATATGCTGTTAAAAGTAGCTAAGTCACAGGAATGCATGCAGAAGAGATTGTGTTTAGCAAACCATTGTGCTGATATTCTGATTAAGTGTAAGCTTTTTAGCATACTGTGTCAATGAGACGCACTGCTGTATTAATAAGCTGTAAATGCTAAATAATTGCTTGATAGAATGAAACCTAAAGCGATGGTTTTCCAGAATGCTGATTATTCCCCTCAGTGACAGAAGGCAAGAGAACCCGTTCCTGCAGTTGCTTCCCTTTGGAAACAAAAGGACAGTTTGGTCTGGCATATTGATGGAAAACACTGAATATTTTCTTGGTGATTCTCTTGTTTCCTTTCCTTTGAGCTTCTGGTTTATTCACACATCTACAGACGTCCGCTAGGCAAGGGGACACTTCCCCCACGGGCCACTCGGTTTCTCTTTGCGGTCCCCATGGATGACGAGTACTTCTTTTTCTGGTAAGATGAGGGAAATTCTGTTTTCTGAGACAGCACAGTCCCCAGGCGCAAACAGCTTCCCCCGGGAGTCAGGACCTGAAGGTGGATGGCTTGGCCACCTGCTCCCTGGTCTCCAGGCTCCAGCAGGCACTTTTGATGTGGGGAGGCTCAGCTCTGTATCCAAGCCAGCACTGGTTGTTGGTTCCAATTAAAAAGCAATTGCAATCCCAGCAGTTCAAGGCTGTGGCCAAAAATACAGCATGTTCAGAAAAGCATGATGTTTTTTGAGAGGCAATTACTCCATAAAGGGCTAGATGCTGCCAGGGAGGGCTAATGATGGTACATTTGTATGTGATAAAAATGTTTAAGTTCAAAGAAGAAACCAAAAGTACATGATTGACTTTGGAGTTATTTGTAGACAGCAGTGAGGATTTTCTGTTGGTCTTTTCTTTCCCCTCGACATTAAGCAGCCCATTTATTAGAGGATAAATAGGTATTGACCTTTGTCAGACAGCAAGGAAACACAGCAATCACATTAAGGAAATCAAAGGCGACAAATGTTAAGGGGTCAGCTCTGCCCAGCACTGGGAAGCAGAATTATGCTGTGGGCGCGTCGCCAAAACGGCCCCTGTCTCCCCGTGGTCAGTCTCTGCTTTCTGGGAGGACCAACCAGGACAGGGGGCTTGCAGGGCCATTTCAGATCATTGCCTTCAGTCTTCTCCGCTGGTCCGATGCTTACGGAGAGGTGTTTTTAATAACCCTGTCTATCTTGTTTGGCTCAAGGATGCATAATCTCAGAAAAATTGTGAAACCCAGAGTCAAGAACGCTGAGTTTTCTCAGGGCTAACTTACTCACTTTAAGACCTGGAACAAGTCGCTGAACCTCTCTGGGCATTCACTGGTAGTTGCAACTAGCTAACTGTATTTTAGACGATAAAATTAGTTAATGATTTTACAATGAAACCATTCAACCTTATCACCTACAAAAGTCAGGATTTCAAAACAAAAAAATGTCCCTTAAGCTCCAGTTTCTTGTGATCATATTAGGTTGGACCAACCCAAATACTTCTTCTGGAGAGAACCAAGAGATCACAGCTGGTGCCATTCCCAACCTCACACTTCTAGTTTTCTTTAGGGAGAAAATGGATAACTGTTTCCTGCCAAGACAGCCTGTTTCAAGACCTCCGTGACTGGTGAGAATGTTCTAGCATCACCATGGTGGTTTCCGGTGGGGAGGAACATTGCCCTGGAAGAGAAGGTGCTGGCGGGGGGTGGGGAGATGATGAGGCCAGAGCCTCAGGACAGCGAGAGGTTCATCTCATTGCCAGCACTGCGTGTAACTGAACAGGCTGTTTGTCAAATTTAATTTTAGATGTAATTGTTCAATCGGGACCTTATCCAGAGTGGCTTCTAACCGGCCAGCCTGTTCGCTCCCCTTGTCCCAAGCTCTGTTACTCCGTTACTTTCCCAGCCAGCCATCCACTGGCCGGCTGCCTCTACCCCGTCACCCAGGTCACTGGCCTCAGATGGAGCTTTTCCAGCCTTTGGAGTAGATTACAGCAGGCTGACTCCGTTTTTGCCTGCTCTTTAGAATCACGGTGTTTTCTGCTTTCTTCTTCCGTTATTCTATATCAGTGCTTTTCCTCTCCAAAGGACTTTGGATGAATGAGGCCATGAGAAGAGGCGTAGCCTCCACTCAGCTTGGCAGGGGGGAAGCCACAAGATTTTCTTGGGTAATTCCAGGTGGAAGAGGTGTTGCCCTCATCTCTCCCACCTCTGACAAGGGCAGCTGCAGCACAAAGCTTCAGGATCTTGGGGTCAGAAAGCTGGATTCCAGTTCTGAGCGTGGTGTTTTTGTGGGCAAGACGGTGTCCCTGTCAAATGGAACAAGTGTCTGTCCAGCTGACCTGACAGATGGAGCGGTGAGAGGCTCTGAGATACACTTGGGGGCCACCATGTAAATTGTCAAGGTCTGCACACGTGTGCCTGGCAGGAGGTCTCCAGCTTATGCCTCACGCAGACGAGAATGGGGCCCTTGTTGGAATCGGCCCGTTCCTGCAGCCTGAGGTAGGCTGTCCACAGTGGCGCCTCAGGCTAAACTGGAAGTCTACTAAATTCCAAGATTCCTGCCCCTCCCATGCCCTCAGGAACTAGATAGCTTCTCCTGTCCTGCCGTTTTCCTCACCCTTCCTGGCTCCTTTTCTCATTACATAAACAGGATAGTCTCCTCCCTTTCTAGCTGCGGCTTCCTTTCCCCCTGTGCTGGCCCAGGCTCCTGGAAATAAAACCTGGTCCCCGCATACCACCTCCCCCTTCAATATTCCTCCATCTATCTCTGCTGGGTGACTCTTCCGGAACTGCTTTCTCTAGTTACCAGGGACTTTGTGGGGACGTCTTGAGTCCTTGAGCCACCCTGGCCTCTTCCTTTCCCTACCCTCCTTCACCTCCACCACCAGCCCATCATTCTCCTTCTTCTCCCGAGGGAATCTCCTTTTTAGTTCAAGAAGCAGCCAAAAAGTTTGGTTCAATCATCCTTCTCTATTAATTTAAAGATGTCCTGTTCTTGAACCTTTATCATAGGTGGTTTAAGGTCCAGAAAAAAAAGAAAAGATTTCCTGTGGAAGAGGACACGCCTCCTTTAAGAATGGGAGCTCGCCCCGCCCCCTACCGCCCCATGTTGATCACCTGACTCGCATCCTCCGTTCTCCAAGATAGGGGAGGGCTTCAGGGACACTGTCTGTGCTGTGCACTCAACACCCCATTCTTACACTCAGGGCAGCCTTGGAGGGCCCCTTCACGGGTGGTCTACAGGCTGTGGAACCCCTACGTGTCCACACTTAGCGGCCAGGGGAGGAAGGGCTGCTGACACCCTGTTCTGTAGACTTTTGCTTTAGCTGGAGGCTGCACCCATGGGTCAGATACTTAAAGCATGTAATTGGCCACAGGCGTCCCTTTCTGGAGAGTGAGCCGGGAAGGTTGCCTCTGTCAACCAAAAATAACACCAGCTCTAGAGCCACTTGTGCCCAGGGACTCCTACATGGAGCCTGAGGCGAGGCCATAGTCATGTTGCCATTTATAATTATGAATGAGATTCGTAATGAGCGAGTGGAATGTCATGCTTCCTCTTTAATCCTAGAATGAGCTGGGAGTGCGCACTTTTCCCTTGAGGAATGTGGAGAACTGCAAACCTTTCCGTTTTCTCCTTTCATCAATATATTGCTCATTCTTCATAATTTGTGAAAGTTTTTTGAGACCATTCTTGTTATCCAGTCAGGAATTTTGAAACAAGGTAGAGAGAATTGATAAGGAAAAGGCTCCAATCTTTCTGACAAAAAAGGGATACTTGTCAGAAGCGTAAAGCCTCCTCAATGTCAAGTTTCTGCTGACCTCTTCAGCTATTCCAGTTCACTCTTTTCTGGCATCAGCAACTGTTTCTTCCCCTTTGGATAAATATCAGGTTTATTCTCATTCTCAATTCACATAGGCTTGCAAATTCAGATTACACTGAAGACCAAATTACTGCCTTTGGGACAATGGCCTTTGTCTGATTGCTAATCAGGGATTTAGTAAATAGCCCAAGAGTTTCACTGGGTTGCATTTTTTTAAAAAACTCTGTTAATTATAGGCTTCGGTCACATATTCAAATGCAGATATGAGAGATGCAGCACTGCCACATTTTAATTGGATCCTTAGGTAAAGAAAGTTCGGGCCTGGTTTTAACTCAGTCTGAAAAACCCCACTGTGAACATACTTCTTTTTTAATGCCTGGCTTTCTTTTCTCTTTTTTTTTCCTCTCCCTTGCCATACATTCGTGCTCTCATGGCACCCGAACGTCTCCTTTCCTTCTCAGTGTAGTAGAAATACTTGTAATTGCTTCATTAGCTCCCTTATCTGTTAGACTGCAGACTCCCAAAGAAGATCTGTGTCTATTTTATTCATCAGTGTATCATCTGATTACCTAGATGGTGCCTGGCATATTGTTGGCCTTTAACAAGTAAAGATGTATAGGATAGATGGGCAGAAAAATGGATGAGCGGATGGCTGGATGGATGGATGGACGGGCAGGCAGTGGATAAAAATGTTTATTTTTCCTGTCTTCTATTTTTGAAAACCATGATAAGATCATAGCATCCTAGGCTGGAAATAGAACCTTCATTGTACATTAAAGGGATGCCTTGGCCTGTCTTCCAAATTGGCCACATACTGTGTCCCTAAGAAAGGACTTTGGTCCTTTTTTTAGTAAAGTTCAGCAAAATTTCTTTGATCATAGTCTCTGGGGCTCAATTTTTTCATCTGTCAACAAGAGAAAAAGAATGTTCTTCCTGGCTCAATGCCTACCAATGTGTTTGTTTTTCACTCTTTGGAGATGAGAAATCGATAGAGCCCAAGTTGCTGTCTGCCCAGTGCCTTGGCAGGGTTTTTCTGATACTTCATCCTTTGGAGTGAGGGCCCTTGAGCAAAAGAGCATGCCAGGCAGGACCACAGGCTTCACAGCCTCAGGACATACCACGCGGCAGGGAAAAGAGACCCAACGTAGAATCTACATGACAGGAGCCCCTGGATTGTGCAACATGGTGGCCTTATCACTGGACATGTAAAAGGCTTGTTTTGCAGCTAACATTATGAACTTACTCCTTTGTATTAATTAAATTGTCCTAGACATTCTTTTCCTGGGGTTTTCTGAGCACAAAATGAAGGTCTCACTATACATTCGAATAAAAAACGAGAGCATGCTTTCCCAGGTGATGGGAACATCAGTCCAAGCACTGGACACTGAGGTCATTAAAACTTACTGAGAGCAGCTGGAACCCTGAGTCTTCAGAAACAGTCCTGTTGCTTCTAGAACCAATGGCCTTTGTCTGCACACCCTATGTAGGCCTGCTCTCACCACACCATTGCTCTCTCAGCTTCTGCAGCCTTTGTTCTTGAGTGCATCCACTCACCCTGACTCCTGCCTTGCTCACTACAATTTGAAGTTTCTCTCCATGTCACTTCAGGATCTGAAACTTTCTGGATGTGGCATCTTTAGGACTCTGTCTGGTTTGGACTTCCTCACTGCTGTTCATAGGCTGGGAGGCTGCCCTTCAGATCTGGTGGGAGACAGGAGGAGGGAGAAGGACTTCAGACGACGCTCCACAAACGGGGATTCTCCCAGCCGAGTTCTAAGACACTGTGGCAGCAGGGCGTTGACAGTAGACTCTTTGGTAACATTTGGAATGTCCCTTATAAAACATTATGAAACTTAGAGGGACTTACAGGGGGATGAGCCAAGGTCTTCAGGTCTGGATTTTCCTCACTGGCTCATCTGCTCATAACACCCTGCCTCTTCCCTTTCCTCGCCATCTCCTGTCTGCGTTCTGTTCCTTACTCAAGGCCAAGTTCTTTCTTCGGAATGAGTGTGGTGTTTGACATGCAGTGCCATTTCTCTACCCCTTCCCAACACCCTGGATCTGGACCTCATTGTTATTTTCAGGTGGTGAACTCCTCAGCCACCTGACAAAGGATAACACAACATACTTTCTCTGTACGGTGTAGACGGTGTAGACGGTGTAGATGGTGTAGTGCTGACGAGCGGAGGCTTTTTTACTGCTGGCACCAGGCTTTGGGAATTTAAACCCTTTTTCTGCTGTGTGGCCTTGGCCAAGTTACTTCACCTCTTTGTGCCTCCTTTTCCTCATGAGCAAAATGAGAATAACAGTAGTACCTACTTCCCCGGGGTTGTGAGGATTAAATAAATAAATACATGCAAATGACCAAAATGGTACCTAACACAGAAGAAACCCTGGTCCCTGGAAGCGCTTGTCACTGTCAGCAATAGAACCTCCTCGCACGGAGGTTCTTGGGAAACGAACACTCCGGGCGAGCAGCCTCTTACCTTTCACCTCATCCCCACCACCTCCCTCCTCCCTTCTCCCACCGTCAGGCGATGGCGAAGGAAGCACAAAATCTCAGGTTGCTGAAAGACCCAAAAGATGAATCAATAGTGAACCAACACATTCCCAATACCTTCATCTGAACTAGAGTTCCGAATGTCTCTGGGGACATCAAGGAAACCAGGCAAGAGAGGGCCTGTTACAGATGAAGGGAAGACAAAGACGCCTGGGGCATTTATTTCTCTCTTTTTTTTAATTGACTTTATTGGGGTGACATTGGTTAATAAAACTATATAGGTTTCAGGTATACAATTCTATAATACATCATCTATATATTGTATTGTGTGCTCACCATCCCAAGTCTCCTTAAATCACCATTTATCCCCACCTTTACCCTCTTCTACCTCCCCCATCCCCCTTTCCCTCTGGTAGCCACCATACTATTTTCTGTGTCTATGACTTCTTTTTTCTTTTTGCTTCACCCCTTCACTTTTTTCACCCAGCCCCGAAACTACTCACCTCTGACAGCCATCAGTCTGTTCTCTGTATCATGACTCTGTTTCTCTTTTGTTTGTAAATTTTATTCATTCAATTCCACATATGAGATCATGTGATACCTCTTTATCTCACTGACTTATTCACTTAGCATAACGTTCTCCAGGTCCATCCATGCTATTGCAAAAGGTAAGATTTCCTTCTTTTTTATGACCAAGTAGTATTCCATTGTGTAAATGAACCTTGGCTTTTTTATCCACTCATTTTCTGATGGGCATGTGGGCTGCTTTCAAATCTTGGCTGTTGTAATAATGCTGCAGTGAACACAGGGGTGAATATATTCTCTTGAATTGGTGTTTCAGGATTCTTAGGGTATGTTCCCAGAGGTGGAATCACAGGCGTCATAAGGCAGTTCCACTTTTAAATTCTGGAGATAACTCCATTCTGCTTTCCGTAGTGCATTCCACCAATTTGCATTCCCGACAACGGTGCATGTAGGTGCCCTTTTCTCCACCTTCTGGCCAGCATTTGTTGTGTGTTGATTTATTGATGATGGCTATTCTGACAGGTGTGAGGTGATAGCTCATTGTGGTTTTAATCTGCATTTCTCTAATGATTAGTGATGCTGAGCATCTTTTCATATGTCTGTTGGCTATCTGTATGTCCTGTTTGGATAAGTGTCCATTCAGGTCTTTTGTCCACTTTTTTAATTGGATGGCTTACGTGGTATTGACTTGTATAGGTTCTTTATAAATTTTGGATATTAACCTCTTATCAGATATATCATTGGCAAGTATGCTCTATTCAATTGTTTTCTTTTCGCTTTGTTGATGGTTTCCTTTGCCATGCAAAAACTTTTAGTTTGATGTAATCTCATTTGTTCATTTTTTTTCTTTTTTTTCCCTTACCCAAGGGGATATACTGGAAAAAATATTACTATGAGTAATGTCTGAGATTTTACTGCCTACGTTTTCTTCTAGGATATTTATAGTTTCAAGTCTAAAATTTAAATCTTTAATCCATTTTGAGTTTATTCTTGTGTATGGTATAAGAGGTGGCCTAGTTTCTTTTTTTTTTTTTTTGCATGTACCTGTCTAATTGTCCCAACACCATTTATTGAATAGACTATCTTTACCCCATTGTATGTTTTTTCCCTCCTTTGTCAAATGTTAATTGATCATAAAAGTGTGAGCTTATTTCTGGGCTCTCTATTTTGTTCCATTGATCTATATGTCTGTTTTAATGCCAGTACCATGTGGTTTTGATTACTACGGCTTTGTAGTATAGTTTGATAATAGGTGGGATGATACCTCCAACTTTGTTCTTCTTTCTCAAGATTGCTATGACTATTCTGAGTCTTCCATGGTTCCATATAAATTTTTGAAATATTTTTTCTAGTTCTGTGAAATATGCCCTTGGTATCTTGGTAGGAATTGTGTTGAATCTATACGTTACTTTGGGTAGTATGGACATTTTAATGATGTTAATGTACTTCCACTTATTTGTACCTTCTTTAATTTCTTCACTTCCTTATAATTTTCTTACAATTTACAGGTCTTTTACATCCTTGGTTAAATTTATTCCTAAGTATTTTATTTTTCTTAATATAATTGTAAATGGGATTATTTTCTTAGTTTCCCTTTCTGATAGTTCATTATTAGTACATACAAATGCAACTGAATTCTGGGTATTTATTTTGTATCCTGCAACTTTATTTATCAGTTCTAATAGTTTTTTGGTGGGATCTTTACTGTTCTCTGTATACTGTATCATGTCATCTACAAATAATTAAAGTTTCACTTCTTCCTTTCCAATTTGGATGCCTTTTATTTCTTCTTCTTCTCTGATGGCTGTAGCTAGGACTTCCAGTACTATGTTGCATAAGAGTGGTGGGCATCCCTGTCTTGTTCCCAGTCCTAAGAATCTTTAGTTTTGGCCCATTCAGCATGATGTGGTCTGTGGGTTTGCCATGCATGGCCTTCATTATGTTAAGGTATATTCTCTCTATTGCCACTTTGCTAAAAGTTTTATCATAAGGGGGTGCTGTATTTTTCAAATGTTTTTTCTGCATCTATTGATATAATCATATGGTTTTTATCCTTTATTTTGTTTATGTGATGTATCACCTTTATCGATTTGTGGATATTGTACCAACATTGCATCCTTGTAATTAATCCCCCTTGATCATGGTATATGAGCTTTTTAATATATTGCTGGATTCAGTTTGCTAATATTTTGTTGAGGATTTCAGCATCTATGTTCATCAGGGATATTGGTTTATGATTTTCTTTTATTTGTGTGTGTGTCTTTTATCTGTTTTGGAATTAGGATAATACTGGCCTCATAATATGAGCTTGGGAGTCCTCTCTCCTCTTGACTTTTTGGAATAGTTTGAGAAGGAGAGGTGTTAATTCTTCTTTGAACATTTGGTAAAATTTACCTGTGAAACCATCCTGTCCAGGACTTTAGTTGTTGGTATTTATTTTTTATTAGCTTCAGTTTCATTAGTTGTAACCTGCCTATTCAGACTTTTTGATTTTTCCTGATTCAGTTTTAAAAGATTCTATATTTCTTGGAATTTATCCATTATATCCAGATTGTCCCATTTGTTGGCATATAGCTGTTAATATTATTTTCTTAGAATCTTTTGCATGTCTTTGGTGTCAGTTTTTACCTGTCCTCTTTCATTTCTGATTTTATTTACTTGGGCCCTCTCTTTTTCTCTTGATGAACCTGGTTAAAGGTTTTTCAATCTTATTTATTTTTTCAAAGAACCAGTTCTTGCTTTCATTGATATTTTGTATTGTTTATTTAGACTTTCATTTATTTCTGCTCTAATCTTTATTATTTCCTCCCTTCTCTCACTTTGGGCTTTGTTTGTTGTTCTTTTCCTAGTTCCTTTAAGTGTAAAGTTAGATTATTTATCTGAGATTTTTTCTTGTTTCTTGAGGTAGGCCTGTAAATACTATGAATTACCCTTTTAGGAGTGCTATCACTGTGTCCCACAGATTTTGGATTTTGTGTTCTCATTTTCATTTGTTTCAAGGTATCTTTTGATTTTTTCCTTGATCTAATTGTTAACCCATTCACTACTTAGTAATATGTTATTTAACCTCCATGTCTTAGTGTGTTTTTCATTTTTTTTCCTGTGATTAATTTCTAGTTTCATACCACTAATATAGAGAAGATGCTTGAAATAGTTTCAGTCTTCTTAAATTTGTTTAGACTTGTTTTGTGTCCTAATATGTGGGGTATCCTAGAAAATGTTCCATGTGCACATGAAAAAAAAAGTATATTCTGCTTCTTTGGGTTGAAATGCTCTGAAGATAACAGTTAATCCATCTGATCTAGTGTGTCATTTAAGGTCACTGTTTCCTTGTTGATTTTTTGTCCAGAAGATCTATCCATTGATGTCAATGTGGTGTTACAACCCCTGACTCTGACTGTTACTGTTGCTGTCTCCCCTTATGTCCATAAAGATTTGCATTACATATTTAGGTCCTCCTTTGTTGGGTGCATACATGTTTACAAGGGTTATATCCTCTTGTTGGATTGTTTTCTTTATCATTATGGAGTGTCCTTCTTTGTTTCTTAGTATAGCCTTGGTTTTAAAGTCTATTTTGTCTGATACTTGTATCAGACAAGAACCAACTTTTCTTTTTCATTTCTATTTGCATGAAATACCTTTTTCCATCCTTTTACACTATTAGTCTGTGTGTATCTTTGGTTCTGAGGTGAACCTCTTGTCGACAGCATATACATAGTTCTTGTTTTCTTATCCACTAAGCTACCCTGTGTCTTTTGGTTAGAACATTAAAGCCATTTACATTTAAAGTGATTATTGATAGGTATGTGTTTATTGCTATTTTATTCTTTTGACTATGTTCTTCCGTGTTTTCTTCTTCCTCTTCTTAAAGAAGACGCTTTCACATTTTTTGTAATTCTGGTTTGGTGGTAATGAAATTAGCTTTTTCTTGTCTGAAAAACTCTTGATTTCTCCTTCAATTTTAAATGATAGACTTGCTGGGTAAAGTAGTCTTGTTTGTACGTTCTTGCTTTTCATCACTTTGAATATTTCATGCCAGCCCCTTGTAGCCTGAAATGTTTCTGTTGAGAAATCAGTTAACAGTCTTATGGGAATTCCCTTGTGGGTAACTAACTGTCTTTCTCTTGCTGCTTTAAGATCGTCTCTTGGTCTTTAATCTTTGGCATTTTAATTATGATGTGTCTTTATGTGAGACTCCAGCACACTCTGTACTTCCTGGACCTATGTGTCTCTTTCCTTCACCAGGGCAGGAACATTTTCAGTCATTATTTCTTCAAACAGGTTGTCTGTTCTTTGCACTCTCTCTTCTCTTTCTGGTACCCCTTCGATGCAGATATAGTTACACTTCATGTTGTCCCAAAGGTCCCTTAAACTATCCTCATTTTTTAAAAATTTATTTATTTATTTATTGCTTACTGCTCTCAACAGGTGTTTTCTGCTACCTTGTCTTCCAAATCGCTTATCTCATCCTCTGCTTCATCCAACCCACTGTTGATTCCTTGGAGTGTATTCTTCGTTCAACTATTGCCTTCCTCATTCCTGACTGGCCCTTTTTTATGCTTCCTATGTCCTTTTTCATGCTGTTGTAGTTCTCACTAAGTTTCTTGAGCATCCTTTTAACCCTTTTTTTGAACTCTGTGTCCGATAAATTGCTTGCCTCCATTTCACTTAGCTCTTTTTCTGGAGAGTTCTCCTGTTCTTCTGTTTGGGGCATTTTGCTTTGTCTCCCCATTTTGGCTGTTTCTTTGTATTTATTTCTATGTATTAAGTAGATCTGCTATGACTATGTGAACTCTGTGTCCGATAAATTGCTTGCCTCCATTTCACTTAACTCTTTTTCTGGAGAGTTCTCCTGTTCTTCTGTTTGGGGCATTTTGCTTTGTCTCCCCATTTTGGCTGTTTCTTTGTATTTATTTCTATGTATTAAGTAGATCTGCTATGACTCCCAGTCTTGGTAGCATGGCCTTGTGTAGTAAGTGTCCCGTGGGACCCCATGGCACAATCTGCTCGATCACCTGAGCTGGGTGCCCCAGGAATGTCCACTGTGTGGGTTAAGTGCCCCTCCTGTTATACTTGTTTGTGTGTGGGGTCGGCCTTCAGGTTGGCTGACTGTGAGGATCAACCCCAGCCGCAGTGTATGAGCGACTATGCGGGTGCTGACCACGTGAAATGGAGTTTGCCTCAGCAGGGTCAGTGGCTAACATCACAAAGCCAGGGCACTTCTTTATGGCTTTGTGATGTCAGCTGCTGTCCCTCTGTGTTTATTAATGGTCTGCAGTAAGGTACTGATTTCCCACAGTTCTCATCAGCCACAGGTTGTGGGGCCCCTCGGAGACTAATGACATGAGTGCTGGGAAGGTAGTGCCGAGAGGCAGTTGCCATGGAGCATGGGAGGAGTGGCCCTTAGGCCTGGATTCTCACTGGGCTCTAGGGAATGTATTTCTGTGAGGGTCTGGGGGGAAATCAAGTCAGCTCTTTAAAGGAAGCAACTAGAAGAAAATGATATAAAACAGGATGAAGGAAAATGCCTGCCGGTTCCGCGAATGAGCTTCATTCATCGCTCTGGGGCACCCATGCACAAACTTTTTGGTGTTAGCACCCATTCACAGTCTTAAAAATTATGGAGGCCCACTCCCCCCAAAATAGCTTTTGTTTCTATATGTCCTTTCTATTGATTTTTACTGTCTTAGAAATTAAAACAAATTTTAAAAATATTTATTTATTTAATGATTCAAAAATGACAATAATAAATCTATTTCACATAAACACATTTTTATGAAAAATGACTGTGTTTTCCAAAGCAAAAAAAAAAAAATAGAAGGAGAGTAGCATTGCCCTACCTTGCTGTAAATCCCTTGATGGCTGGCGTAACCAATGGTTGTTTTCTCATATCTCCTTCATACATTCCCTTAGTTGTCAGAGCAGTGACATCATCCCATGTGACAGAGCCTCTGGAAAACCGCACTATAAAACTCTCACGCCGCTGAGACAATGAAAGTGAAAGAAAAGTAAACGACATCTTAGTATAACTGTAAAAATAGTTTTGATCTTGTGGACCCCTAGAAAGTTCTCAGGGACCCCCAAAGTGTCCTGTGGACTTTGAAAACTGCAGCTGAAGAACCTGAGTCAATGTTGCTTCTGTGCTATCCAGCCTTTATAAAACCAACTCCAAGTTGTTTAAGAAAAGGCAGACTTTACTGAGGACCATTGCCACAGGTGTAGGGACCACTGCCCTGGGATTTTGCAGTGGGGGGAAAGAGATTGGATCACGTCTGCATCCGGCATGGGCAAGTGGGGATTTATAGCCAAGGAGCAGGGTAATTACTAAGAGGAAACTTCAGATCTGAAAGGACTCTCACTAGAAACAGGTCACCGTGTCACACATAACCCAGGGAATGATGGAGGATGAGGACCCTGACCGGGGGTTCTCTGCAGACTGACTTCAGCAGGGCTCCTGCTGAAATTGGATTTTACAGGCAAGTGCACAGAAGGGCCTAGGAGGAGGTTCGAGAGTCTGACTAAAGTCTGGTCAAGCAATGAATCTCTGTCAAAATATTTGTCTTGCCATTAGAGACTTATTTTTTCCTCTTTCTTTTTAAATAGCTTATAATTTTTTGGTGTGTTCATGTTTTGGTTTTTTCGTATGGGTGGAGGCAGCAGTGGCAGTGCAGGGAGGAAAGGTATCTGAGAAGGTGACCAGATTGACAGCCCCGGGAACCCTAGGTCTGTGCCCAGAGCCCTGGAGATGGGTGATTGGGGGAAGTTACTTCTTCTTGGCCCTCATTTTTCCATTTAGTAAAATGAATGAGGTCAGCAGTTTCCGAAGCTTCCACGGTCTGTGTTTCTTTGTGACTTAAGCTTGAGAGGCCTGATACCTTTTCTATCTGTTATGAACTAAATTATTTCCCCCCAAAATGTATACACTAAAGCCTTAGTCCCCGGTAACTCTGAATGTGACTATATTTGGAGGAAAGGCCTTTAAAGAACTAATTAAGTTAAAACGAGGTGATTAAAGTGGGCCCTAATCCAGCATGACTGGTGCCTTTATAAGAAGAGGTGATTAGGACACAAAGACACACAGAGAGATGACTATGTGGAGACACAGGCAGAAGACGGCCATCTGCAAGCCAAGGATACAGGCCTCAAAAGAAACCCAATCTGCTGATACAGCCACCAGGACTGTGAGACAATGAATTCCTCTTGTTCAGATCACCCCAATCTGTGGTGCTTTGTGATGGCAGCCCTAGCAACCCAATGCACCATCCATTATGTCCTGTAAGCCTGCATCCAACAGTCCAACAGACTATTGCTTTGAACTCAGGCTGACTTCTTTGTTTTGGAAACAATTCCCCCGGGAGATGATGAATGACCACAGTTTCTGAAGAAATACATCGCCCGTCTGGGCCGCTCCAGCGAGTGCTTGGGGTACCTGAGCCCTAATCATGGCCGTGGTGCTGCTACACTTTGTCTTGTCTCCCGAGCAGAGAGAGAGTGAGAAACTCTGAGTATCTTCAAGTAGGATAAAGCCACCTTTGGTTCAGGAGAAATCAGGAAATGAATTTGGGTCCCCAGTGTCTGGCAAGTCTGCGCTAAGACTCGGGGAGAGAGAAGGACCACAGCCCAGAGCACGGTAACTTCAGGGGCTGTGACCCTCTTCAGACTTGCTCCAGGGACCGTGATGGGTGATAGGGTTTGAGTGCACAAGTGCTGGCACCTCGGGAACCTCCAGCCTTTCTGCATCAGCCCAGACAAGCAAGAAGTTCTGATTCTTACTGATTGATTTCCAATGACCCGTGACCTTGGGGCAACGGATCAGGACACAAACCTCGGGCTCAGTTTTTTCCAAAGTGCGTCCCTTGGAATGTAAGTTCTCTGGATTGTCACAGGTCTCCTGCAAAATGTAAAGGAGTTGAGTGAAAGTAAAAGTGGCACATTAGAAACCTGTCACTTAAACAGAGAGAAGTGGGCATGGCTGCTGAGTAGCCATGGCCCCCCAGCTCTTTACCGTGCAGGTGCATCCCGGAGGAGCCACTCCCAGACCGGCGTTTCCTGCAGAGCTTCCTGCTGCACTGGCTGCCCACACGCCAGAAGTGGCCTCACCAGATGGCTCGCAGGGCGCCCTGTGGCTGCCCTGAGGTGTCCAGATTACAGTCAGTGGATGGCCACCAGGCCAATGACCAGAGGAGCAAGAACATTGGGGATGACCAACTGGAAACATGACTGTTGTCCTCCTCTTCATCAGTCAAAGTGTCGCAAGATCCAACAGGAAGATAACAGATCATCAAGCTTATCAACATCCACAGCTTGAAAAAAAAAAAAATCAGTCTGATGCCCTAACTATAATGTACAAGGGGGAAAAAGAAAGGAGATTTATAATGATATGTATGTTTCAGTTCTCCGGCACAACTACTGGCAGACAAGAACGCCCCACAGGTTTCCAAACCACTGCCAGGGGCAGTGCCGACCTGGCCCTGGAACACAGCAGGGCTTTTCAAACCATCTATGGCGTGACTTCTTACCCGCATGGTCCCCAATGGGGTGGAAATTGGATCTTGGAGGGGGGTGCAAAACAGTATTAGTCTTTTTATATATAAACTACAAACATACATGCAGCACACAAACAGACTTACAGAATATCTGCGGTATTAAAATTTCATGGTGGGAGTAGAGCGATGGCCATGGGGGAGGAGGGATGTCTAAAATGCTCCGCGGGGGGCTAATAAAAGGTTGAGAAACGCTAACGTACAGTGAAAGATGAGGTAGTTTTTTTATTTCCAGTCCAGCACAGAGTGATACTTTTATAAAATACAATAAAAATAAATTACTAGAAAAATAAATGGGGAAAAGAGAAACAACACAAGCCCCAAGTTTTTATTATTTGATTCAACCGACACAAAATTGCTCAGTCAAATTGCTTTAAAAGCTTCCTGACAATTTCCGCGTGAATGTTTTCTGCCTCCCACTAGCGGACAGGGAGCAGTCTCTGGGCCGCACATTAGGTGGTCCTGATCTGGGACGCTGGGGAGGGAGAGAAGCAGAGGTGCTTGGGAGAGGCCTTGAGGAGGACCACCCCCCCGAGGGGCCTAGAAACACCATGGGAGTTGGCTGGTGGGGAAGGAGGGAAGAGTGTTTCATTAGAAGGAACCGCCTGGACAAAGGCACCGAGTGGGAATCACTTGACAGCTGTGAAGGTGGCGATGGCAAGGTAAGGCCCGGGCGAGGGCCAGAGGAGGAAGGGGGTCCAAGCAGGGAGGCAGCGCACACAGCCCCAGGCAGAAACGGCCCCCCAGCCCCGTGGGCTGCGTTCGCATCCTGTTCTAACCAAGTGGCTCTTACCATTTTGGGGGCCAGTGGCCACTCTGAGGTTCCCATGGCACCAATGGACCCCTTCCCAAATACCGAACAAACTCTCAAGACATTGTGTGGACAGTCTCAGGGGGTGGTTTCACCTAAGTCCATCCAAAGCCTCCATATTCTGAGCTGGTCGCTCTGAAAGCTCCTTGTGTTCTCATTCCCTCAGGCATCTGTGTGTATGGATTCCTGAGGGTGTGCTGACCCCAGTCCTGTCAGACCTGTGACGCACAGGGAAGCCACCACCCGGAGGGACGGAGACCCCAGGGAGCTGGGGCAAAGCCTGACCCTTCCTTGGCAGAGTGCCATGCTGGAGGAGCGGAGGCTGAACCAAAGACATGTGAGGACGAGGTGCTCACCATTCCCCTAGCACAGTGACAACCCCCCAGTGCCATCTGGTCCTCCCTTCCCCGACTCTCCACGTCATACCAACTCTACACTTTAATCCCTTTTGTGAACTCATTGTGAGCTTCCACCGGATGAGCTCTGGTGGCCAAAACCACTCAGGACCGGAATGTCATTGAGTTTTGTTAGGACTGGCACATATTTAGTGGGCAATTTCATCAGTGTTTGCACGGAATATAAAAATGAACTAGCAAGTGAAAATGTACCCAGAGAGGCATCTGGGATAATTGGCCTTTGCAAACACACAAGAAGGGCTCTTCTAAAAATACCAGGGCAGCACTGAAAAAGACAGGGCAGGGACTCAACTCAGCAAGAGTAGAAAATGGCAAGGATAAAATGCTTGGGTATTCCAGTGCAATCCTGGAATCATGGAGTCTGAGGTTGAGGATTCCAGGAAGAGGTGCCCTTTCAGATGTAAAGAAACAAAGCAGTCCTGGCCAGGTTGCACAGTTTGTTGGAGCATTGTCCTGTACACCAAAAGGTTGTGGGTTTGATTCCCGGTCAGGGCACATACCTCGGTGTGGGTACAATCCCAGGTTGGGGCGCCCCAGTGATGTTTCTCTCTCACATCAATGCCTCTCTCTTTCTCTCAAATCAATAAACATATCCTTGGGGTAGGATTTGGATGGGAGGGGAGGGGAGGGGAGGGAAGGGAAGGGAAGGGAAGGAGAAGGGAAGGAGGGAAGGAAGGAAGGGAAGAAAGAACATCTGACACAGGCCACATCGCCGAAGTCATACACAAGAACACCATTTGTTGACGCTGGGGTTGCAACATCAGGTGCAGGTGCTTTAATGCATTTACCCGTTCACCACTCATTGAGAACTTTCTGTGTACCAGGCCCTGTTCTAGCACTGGAAATGCAGCAGTGGGCAAAACAGACGTATTCCCTCCCTCGTGGAGGGGACGATAAGCAAATAAATACGTATCATGACATAAGAGGACAGAGGCTGGGGGCTGAGGGAGAGACTATTTAGAATATGGTACTTAAGGAATGTTTGGGGGGGTAAGGAAGTATTTAAATGGCCTGAATGAAGTAAAGGGACACACCATGTGAATTCCTAGGGGAAGACTATCCTGTGCAGGAGTAGCAAGTGCAAAGACCCCGAGGCTAGAACAAGTTCGGTGCCGCTGAGGAACAGCCAGAGGTCAATGTGACAGGAGCAGCATGAACAAGGGTGTGAGGAGGAAAGGAGATGCCAGGACAGCCCACCATGCATCGCTGGGATTTGGGAGTGTACTCTGAGTTAGGTGGGAAGCACAGTGGGTTTTCAGCAGAGGAGTGACACGAGCAACTCATGTCCTGGAAGGGTCCCTCATGGCTATACGGGGATTCTACCGCGGTGAGACAGGAGCAGAAACAAGGGCCTGGTGAGGCAGTGAAGGCGGTAGTAATCCTGGTGGGAGAGCGCCAGGTGGCATCAACTCAGATGGGCAAGTAACTGTAGGTGCTTGAAGCCGATGGCAAATTGAGGAAGAGAAAGGTTAGTCAATTACCAGCCTAAGTCTTTGAGGACCTGAACTAACCCTCAATACCCTCGGCAGGGCCTGAGAGCCACAGCAAAAGGGGTTCCTTTAAAGGAGCCAGAGATGTTTAGCCTAAAGGGAGAAAGAGAAAGGACTGGGGGCCATGAGCCCTTTCTTCAGGTGCCTGAAGAGATGCCCTTACAAAGAGGGCCATTTTGGCTCTAGATAAGGAAGGGTGTCTGTCAACCCAGCACTCCCGCCACAGAACAGGCTGCATCAGCAAAGGTGAGCTCCTGGCACCGGAAGTGAGACCCCCCTGAAAACCTCTGTCAGGATGCTGTGGGAACTGGGAGCCACCCCAAATCAGAGTCGCCTATGCACTTACTCATCCCTCTGATATGTATGGCGTTCCCTTGCCTGCTGCTGGGGTTTGAATATTGAACGAGATCCAAGCTCAGCCCTCAGAGAGGAGAGACAGTATTGAGTGCTCTGAGAGGTGAGAGAGATCCGGAAGGGGCTCCCCGCCCAGGCTCAGGATGAAGAGAACAGTAACTTGGAAGCACGAGCACTAGTAGCCACACCGAATGCACCTGTGAGTCTGAATGCATTGGAAATAAGGCGGAGAGAACCTGGAACCTTCCTAGACATGGGAAATATGGTGGGAGCGCGGTGAGCAAGGAGGAGCAGTGTGGATGCAGAAAATGCCACCATCTCATAGAAGCACAAAGTTCTCCGGAGCCAGGACCAGGGGGAGGTGCACACGGTGCACTATACATGGCCAGGGTGGGAGCCTGTCTTTATTTAAAACTTTGACATTTTGCTCATCGTGGATTTATTTTGTTTTGTTTGCATTATTTTTGACTTTTGAAATACTGCATCATAATATTCACCCTGATTCCTGATTTTTTGTGATGCCCCTTAAATGTCATGGGCAGAGAGAGTGCCTCACTTGCCTTATTCTAGGTGGGGGAGGTTTCCCAGTGTGGAGCTTTCGGTGGCAATGTAGGAGACTTGCATCATAAAATCATAGGAAAGGGTCTTAGAACCATGACCTGCCTACCCCGATGCTTTGCAAGGGGCAGGCTGAAGCTGGACAGTTTGTCCTGAGGGCTGGGATAGGTCTGCAGTGAGTGGATGCATTTGGGGAGGGCACCCCCAGAATGCACCCGAACCAGGAGGAAAGTGCTTTTCCCCCACAGGGAGGAAATGAGCGCGCTGTCGGTGTGTGCCACCTCATTATTTATTTATTAGGGGGGATCGGCTGTTCTCTCTGCTAATCTTCATATAACATGCCTCATCGCTCTCTGAAGGCCCTGGAGAGGTTGCTTGTAGCATTTGTTTAGTTGAATTTGTTCTTGAAACCTGGCTGCTTGTTAATCGCTCCTCTGGAAATACCAGAGAGGAAGTGACTCATATTAGAGGCAAGACAGCTGGTGGCAAGTCCAGGGCATAATTGGCATGTGCAGGTATGGACCCAAGGAAAAAGCCCATTTTTACTTTTCACTTGAATGGAGCTCTGTGCTAAGCAACGTCAAGAATTAGGAGGGTGGCAGCCCTGGGCAAGGCAGAGACAAAGGAGGGAAGCCTGGGTCCGACCTGGGCCCTGCTTGGAGGACACCAAGCAGGGCGCTCCCTTAGAAGGTTCCTTCCACTCCCTGCCTAGGTCTGAGGCTGCCAGGCCCACCAACCTAGTCCTAGACCCCACCCCAGTTCTAGACCCTGTCCAGTCCTAGGCTTCCCCTAGTGCTAGTCCCTGCCCCAGTCTAGACCCCACCCTAGCCCTAGACTCTCCTAGAATTGTGCCCCCACAAATAGCCCGTGCCATCCTCATCGCCTCCGAGGGAACATGTTTTAACAAAGGTTGTAGAAGAGAGGACAGGCTCCCCAGGGATGTGACGTCTTGGGCAACAGGCAAGGAGGCATGGGCCAGGATGGCTGTTTGGAGGGTTGGGTCTTCCCCAAGAACCTGGCGCACGGGTGCCTGCGTTTTCTGTACCTCCCTTCAGCCCTCTGGCCTGGAGGTGCCCACCGCCTTGGCTGCACTCTCAGCACTGGCACCTCGTTGCGTTTTACTGGCTCAGGCAGGACTGTTTGCAGATGTCTTTGCTCCTGTGGCACTCGCCCTCTTCATGCTTTCTCTGGAGGGCCCACCTGGGCACAGTTACCAGAGCAGCCAGACTCAATGTCTTTAACCTTCCAACAGTCATCAGCCGCCCGTAAACAAGTAGCAATTTGTTTCACAAAATTCTGTTTTCCCCCTCAAAGGCTGTTGCCAACAGGGACCATTTCCTACCGTGTGTGGGGGCCCGACTGCCGTCCCAGGGGTGGGGGCGAGATGCAGGCCCGCTCTCTGCCTCGTGGCCGAAGCTCTGGGGCCTGAAGTCCACCGACCAGCCTGGCTAGTTTTGGTGCCCAGTTTGGGCTACCCCGCGTGAGAAGGGTAGAAGGAAGCTGGGCAGGGCTAGAGCAGAGCCGCTGTAGGAGTTGCCGATGGAAAGACCTGTTGCCTAGTTGGAGCTCCTTAGGAGGCCGAGGCTGGGGGCAGGTGATACTTGGCCCTGTGAGGACTCGCCAGGACCAGAGGCCACAGGTCTGACCTTCCCGGACAAGCAGCCTCACCTTAAAGCACAGAGGAGCTAGAAGACAAATCAGAGACCGTATTTCCTTACACTGCTGTCTGTAGACCATGGAACCAAAAGCCGTACGAGTGAGAAATAGAATGTATTCAAGAAAGGGGGTTTGAGAAATTTGGGGGAGTGGGAGGATAAGAGATAATTATTGGAAAAACAATTATTCTCTATGTTTTTTGGGGGATTCTATCATGAAAGGCGATGATGACACGGAACTCCAAAATGGCAATCCACATTCTGCCATTCATTTGCCACGTCACCAAAGTTCTTTTTTTCATAGCTTTGAGGTTTCATTTATAAAATGAAAATTATAAAGCTAATTTGATAGAATAACTGTAAAAATTAAATGAAACAACCTACAAAGTGCCTTGTCCTGGGCCTTGCACATTGGAAATGTCATTGTCACTCTCCAGACAATTACCATGGTCACGGTCATAAAGGACCTCTCAAGTGTCACTTGTCAGGTCTCAAGGATCACAAGATTGACTCAGGGAGCCCCCTTTATATTCAGAGAGCAGACTCCCGGAGAAGTATGACCCCACTGTTGGTCTCAGAGACACCCCTCTGTGCTGAGATTCTGAAGAAGAATCAGAGAGGGAGAGTGGGGGTTAGGGGGCAATTGTCAGTCACCTGACACTGGGTTGAGGCCACAAATAAGTCAACAGCAGGCAGAATGGGTAGGCTCTGGCTGGAGAGGTACAGGATGCATCTGTGGGGCTCCAAGCCATGTCTGAGGGCTAGGGCAGCTTCTAGAGAGTGTGTCGTTGAGATAGGACCTGCAGATGAGTGGGAGAGGTGGAGGCTAGTGAGGAGTGTTACCCTTAGATGGACTGCAGGCAGCAGGGCCCGTGGGCCAGAGAGGATGGTTTTGGAGGAATGGAGAGACTCTCGCTGTGCCTGGATCATGAGAGTTCATGGGGGAGATGGGAGCAGCTCAACACGGCCCTGGTCTTCTGGGCCTTGCAGTTAGAGTGGAGACCTTTACTAAGGGGTGATGTGGAGCCATGAAGATGGAAGGCGGAGAGTGCCCAGGTGCGATTTGCCCTTTAGGAAGCTCACGGCTGCGGAGAGATGTTAGGAGGCTGCCGCAGCCCTCCAAGGAAGACAGTGGATTGAGGGAATGGCTGCAGGGTCACAGAGAAGCAGATGCTTTCTTAAAACCATTCCTGAGGGAAGATCAGGCCCTGGCAATACGTTGGCTTTGGTGTTAAAGGAGAGTGACGTTTCCCGGGCTGCTTCTGTGGACAGGTGGATGAGGTCCTGGGTGCCATCCACCAAGACGCGTGCACAGATGTGCAGTGACTCTGGGCCAAGTGTCTGGTGTCCGCAGCCCATCCAGGGGGATGAGTAGACTGCTGGGTTTCCAGGCTGACACTCAACAGGGAAATGCGAGCTGGAGACTCGGTGTCACCAGCATGCAGATGGCAACTGGCCTGGACAAGTTTTCAGGGGAACCCTGTGGAACCCCAATTTGTAAAGTCCAAGGGAAATGTGCCCCAGGGAGGCTGACAAAGAGCAGCCAGCATGTCAGAAAGAACTGAGGGAGAGGCAAGGAAGGGGAGAGTTCTAAGAATCCAGCCATGTCTACCACCTCCCTTCTTGCCAAATTCACCTTCACTCTTGCCTGGGTCACTACAGGAACCTCTTCACAGGTCTCCCTGCATCTTCTTTACTCCCCCAGAGTCCATCTCAACATAGCAGTCAGACGGATGCTCCTAATCCTTAAGTCAGACCAGGTACTCTACTGCTCTAAAACCTTCAGTGGCTCCCCAGTTCACTTGAAATAAAAGCTGAAGTCTGTTCAGTCCCCAGCAGACCCTCCAGGAACTGACCTCATCGCATAGTACACAGCCTCCCTTTCCCCCTGCCCACACCGCAGCCCTGTGGAGTCCTCCACACTGTTTTACTTTTCTCCATAGACTTACCACCTTCCAAAGCACTATGTGTAGTAAATTTATTATTTATTTAGTATCTACCTGCCCTTGCTAAAATATCAGCTCCACAGGTCAGGGATCTTCTGTTTTTTCATTGGCACCTGCCTAATACCTAGTAGGTGCTCAATAGATGAATGAATGGAATGGGTCAATGGGGCTGAGAACTCCAGTCATTCGAGCGGTTACAAGTGCCCGTGGGTTTAGAAGCAAGTTGCCATCCCTCACAGCAGGGAGACTGCATCTCCCCTTTAACTGAAGGGAGGTGGGAGCTGGCCAGGTTGGAGGCCAGCTAGATTGGTGACAGAAGGCTGAACTGCTTCCCAGCTGGTAGCCTTTCTCTGGGTACCTGCAGGCCATGCCATCAGCTGAAGGTGGTTGTGGAACAGCGGAAAATTTTAACACCATTTTTTGTCATTATTTCTGTAAGTGCTGACTCTGACTAATATGTAGCTTGTAGATGAAGAGCATGTTTATATAGGAATCCTAGGAACTAACTTCAAAAGGAACAGGCTCTGAACTTCAGGCATCCCAGCTCCAGGAGATTTGTGGGCCTTCACCCATGGAGCCAGCATGACTAACCCAGGATGATGCGCATCAGACAGTCACTTGCCTTATCGGAATGGACTGTGCTCGTCTGCACGTAGAGAACTTTCAACCCCTGCCCTTGATCCCTTTGCTCTGCCCCCCTCTCCCTCCTTATAAAAACCTCTGCCTGCACTGAGAATTGGTGTTGGGCTTTGAGACGTGAGACCTCCATCTTCCCAAAGGATGGGTTTTGAGACAAGAGTCTTCCGTTTTCCAAGTGGCAGGCACCTGAAAATAAACCACTTTCCTTTACCTCAGTACCTGCCTCCAGAGTACTGGCTTTCACAGCAGCAGGCAACCAGACCTGCGTTCAGTTACGCAAAAATCCATTGGAGATTTGAGGGGAGCCAGGAAGACCAAAACGGCTTCCATGAGGACCAAAGAGGGAGCTTTCCAGGAACACTTAGGCGTATGAAGGGCCCTCTCGAGCTTTGGGGACATAATTTATGGTGACGATTAATGCTAACAAGATTTATTCCAGTTGATTGAGTAGTTGGGGTATTGGTTCTGAAAATGCAGACTTGTCCAATTCTATCTTGTGGTTTTGCCAAGAGAGTGCAATAGAAGGGCAGTGATGCAGAGAGAAGGGTAGACGTATTGGAAGTGATGGAGAATGGGCTACCAGCCAAGGAGGAAGGAAGAGCTTGGCAGAGCAAAGCAGGAGGGGCAGCATATGCAGGCTGCCAGGGTTCAAATCCCAGCTCAGCCACCACCTAGCTGGGTGCTTTGTACCTGGGTCTCCACTTATAAAGATGACTGAGCGACGACACACAGAGGCCAATGCCATTGCAAGAAAAGTTTAATGTGCCTCACAGTTCCCCTAGCAGTGAGAGGTGTGCAGTGGGGTGCCCAGCCCCAGGGAAACATCAGGGCTAATGAGGAGGCAGAGGAGCAAGGAGAATGCCTGGGGGGTTCTGCAGGGAAGGCAAAGCAGGACAGGTAAACGGCTTGGGACTGGCTGGCTCGAAGAATTCCAGCGTGCTTGTCAAACATCCCACTTGCCTGATCCCTGGGCCGGGGTGGTTTAGGGCAGGGGGAATATTGGCTTGGAGCGTGAGAGTTAGATAAGGAGGTGGTTCGGAGTGTGAGCTTGGATCGCAGAGGGTTGTAAACCACTTTGACTGTTAGTTTGGCCCTGCGATTGATGGCTGCCAAACAGATACAGAACCCAAGAAAACGCAGGACACTGGATGTCTTTGGCAGTTTGCTTAAACTCTCTTTTCCTCAATTTCCTTGTTTCTAAAACGAGGAGGATGTTAGCACGTTTCCCATAATATGATTATCTCATTATGTGATTGAGTTAGTAAATCTAAAGTGCTTAAAACACAGTTGGCTGTTATCTGTTATTACTTTGTTATTATTATTTTTTATATTATCACAGTCATTATGTGGCCTGAGACTCTCCTTCTGAATGGGTTTAGTGGGAGGAAATGAACGAGAGGCCCAGCAGAAAAGAAAAGGAGTCTGAGGTCAGAGTGGCCAGGGTGTAACTATGGGAACAGGGGGTTACCGTAGAGGATGAGGGTCAGTGGAGATGGGAAAGTCGGGACATTTCTCAGCACTGGCTCAGTATGCAACTCACGAATTAGAATCATGCGCAATGTCCCTGTTCCTAGCTAGCATTTTAGACCATCTGCTCCATCTATGAAATAGTGGCACAGACAGGAAGTGTTGTAATAGATGAAGAAAGGGGGCTGTCCCTCCCATGGAGGGTTGGATAATGCTTTCTAGGGAGGGTCCCTAGGCCTTGAAAGGTGAGTGGGATTTGGACGGGCAGAGAGGACAGGAGAGGGCAGTCCTGGCGTGGGCACAGTGTGGACAGTCTCTGGGGTTAGAATGGACAGGAAGTCTAATAGGGATGGTGGGAAGGTAAATCTGAGGGTGGAGGCTTGGGCCAGAGTAACAGGTGGGAATAATGAAACAGACCGTATGATATTCTGGCTTTGGTGCTGCCCTCGGTGTCTGGGTGAGGCCTGGAAGGCTGAACTCGGGCCTGCGGTGCTGTGCGAGGGATGAACATTGCTTTAAAAGGAACCAGCAGAACCAAGATTTGAGGAGCCTCAAACGACACTGGGTTCTTCAGTAAGACCCTCCCATGGGTGAACCCATACCTGAGTGAACTGCACCCTCTCCTCCGATTTGCACACCTGGGAGAAAGGCTCCACTTTCTCCCGGGTGATCTGGGCTCTGCCCACCGGTGTCCTGGGGATGACAGCTGTCCATCACCCCCATCAGGCTGCTGCTAATCCACCCCCAGGAGGGCCATGAGGATGGCTCAGCTTGCTCCAGCGGGAGACACTGACCTCTCTGTTACCTCTGCCATGGAGGTGAATCATTGTGAGTGGCCTGGGAAACGTGAAAGTCACCTAAACCATACCGCGCAACTGAAAGCAGCCAGCAAGAAAGGCTTCCAGCTGTTAAACGCTTGGTGAGCACGCACAAATCCTATTACCCCGGTATCTGTTGAAAAACTAAGCACAGCAAAGTTTCTGGTGCCCGGAGAGCATTGTTCCCGGCTGCAGCGTGGAGCTTTTCGTTATTGCTTTATGCAGCTGAACCTTCGGGTCATCTCATCAAGGCCAAGGAGATGGTGGTTGATTACAGGGAAAGCGCAGCCTTTTTCATGAATATCTCTTCGGCACCATTTGCTCCGAATAAGGATAATCATTTCTCACGACCTGGAAACCATGTTATTTAGGAAATTAAGATAAGTGCAAAACAAAGCCAGAGTGGGGAAAAAATAACTTTCATCTCAGAATGCCAGAATGCTGACAAAAAGACAAATCATGCAACATTTCCCCCTGTGAGATTTGCATAAATGTGATTTCTTATGGTTACTATTCCACTTGTGGTGCTTAATTTTCAAATCAATCATTCAATATAGTCCCTTTGCCTGGGAGAAAAGATCGAAATAGCCATGGAGACTTCGCATTGCCAATGAAAATCAGGCACCTTTTCGGCTTGGTTTTACCCCTTAGAAAACCTGTTTGTGGAGACATGAAAAATATCTCTTGAAATCCATATTTTAAATTAAAAAAAAAATTTTACAGCTAGCCACAGTTCCCAAACGAGCATCCGTGCGCCTGCGAAGAGTCTGTGACAGAATCAAGGGGTCTGTAAACTTGGTCAGGGCTATAAAGTGCCTGCTGATGTTCATTTGTCTCAACCGGTACAGAGATGGTTTCTATTGTGAACATAGTCTGTAGCTCTCCGGACCACTAGCCACGCCTGCACCTCTGGCTCCAGTACTAATAAATCACAGACAAACATCACACCCTAGTTCTTGTGGGTATTGGGAAATAGACTTAGGTCTCCTTCTGTCTACTTTCAAATGCACGATAGTTACTAAACCCGCCTCGGTCCTGTTATTTAATGTGTTAAAGAAGCACATGTTCCTATATCATAACTTTTTACAAATTTGATAACTATATTTTGACATAATTGGTTTCCTGTAATTCTGTGCATTTTGTTGTATGTGAAGCATCTTCATTAGGAGAAGGGATCCATCGACTGCACCAGATGGCACAAGTGTCCCTGGTACAAATGTGTAAGGACCTCTGCCTAGCCCCAGGCAAGAAGACTCCCTAATCCCGTTAAAATGCTGATGCCCAGGGCTCCCCCAAACCTGAGAAATCAGAACCTCAGGGACTGGGGCCTGGGATGCGTATGTCTTTCAAAAGCTCCCCAGCTGAGGCGGATGCAGCGAGCCCAGGTCAGAGAAAACCTCCGACTTCGATCATCTGTATCCCAACAACCAGTAACTCAGAATTAGGCGGCTGGTGCCACTGTGGAGAGGCTCCATTGCAGAGAGACTTCTGGAAGTGTGTGTGGTAGGAAAGAGTGTGGCGCTTAAAGGGCATTTGGCATTTGGGCCCCTCCCTTTATGTGTGAGTGCCCGGGGCACGGTCAGGTCTCCGGGAGCCCTAGCTTCCTCACCTCTAACTCAGGGAGGACTTGCCTCACGGGCCTGTTGTGGGAATGAAATAAGATATCACAGAGCACTTTGCAGAGGGATTGACACATAGTAAGTCTCAGTTGTCACTGTCGATGACGCTGTCCTTTGTGAGCCGGCAGCAGTTCTGAGGCTGAGAAGGGAGGCAGCGGTTATTGAACGACAGACAGCAAGACCGGTTTCCAGAGCTTGCCCAGGCATTTCTCCTGCAGGTTACAGCACAGCTAGGCTACAGCAGCTGCTCCTAGGGTGTCCAGCACCGGCTGTCCCCTGCTTTGTGGGATGAGGCTCACGTGCCACCAGAAGTATGGGGCTGTCTGAGGATGACCCGTCTGCAATCCTCAGAGTACAGCATCACTCTTGGCTGACCCCACTCTTTGCATGGAACAAAGTGTCTTGTTTTGCTGAAAAAGCCCCTTTGAGTCTTCAGGCCAGAAGCGAATACTTTTTTCTCCATATGGAAGCACTTTAAATCTCTTCTGTTTCTGAGAAGACATTTAGAATGTTTTTCTTAAGTGGGCCTTCAAGGCAATAACAGAAGGTGCTGTAGTTTCATGAGCAATTGACTGCCTCAGGTCCTTCAAGATGAAATCCTTTGAAGGAAGGTTTCCCTTTATAGACCCTCTTCTTGATTCTCTAGAACCTTCTAGTGGTCAGTCCTAGCTGGGTTCCCCTAGGCAGTATCCTGTCATGATATCCAGGGAAAATGTAGGGAGGATATTGCATTAGTCAGCTAGGGTTGGGTGGCTTAAACAAAGGAAATTTATTTTCTCAGTTCTGGAGGCTAGAAGTCCAAGATCAGATTTGGTTTTCTCTGACACGTCTCTCCTTCACTTGCAGATGGCCGCCTTCTTTCTTTGTCCTCACATGGTCTTCTCTCTGTGTGTATCTCTGTCCTAATCTCCTCATAGTATAAGGACACCAGTCATATTGGTTAGGGCCCACCCTAATGACCTCAGTTAACCTTAATTCCCTCTTTAAAGACCCTATCTCTTAAGTGTAGCAGTCACATTCTAAAGTGCTGGGGGTTAAGACTTCAACATATGAATTTGGGAAATATACAACTGAGCCCACAGTAGCCATGATTTCTTTCTGCCCCCTGAGCACTTCTCATAGGATGCAGCGGTGGCAAAAAAATATAGGAGCGCATGGCATCTGTTTGGAACAGCAGATGTGATGAAATTCAATCACAGGCTCGATTATGCTTCAAATTCTCCAGGACAAAGGCCTGGGGTGGCCTCTGAAGGGGCCCTAAGCTGACGGTTCTTTACGCTTTCAAGATCAATGCTATTCAATGTCGTTCTGTCTAAGAGTTAGCAAAACCCAACCCCACAAACGCCAGGGTTTTTGCAAAAGAGAAATAAAAGAGTATGCATTCAGGATAATACAATGTCCTTCCTATGTTTTCTCTGAGCTAGACGGTGGCTAGACATATTTTGCCCAAGCCGGCTCCCTTTTTGACTGTGTTTTCTGTGAATGGGTAGCATGCGTACACATTCCGCCTCACGGGCTCTGTGGGAGCCAGGCTGCCAGCCGCTCGCGCCAGCAGAAGTCAGCGGGCAGGAGATGACATTTTAGCATTGTTCAAATAGACCGCAGGCCTGGAAGAGATGTCGGACATAGTGTTAAGAGAGCATGACAAAGCAGCACCAGAAAGAACTGTTTAAAAATTTAAAAGACCAGTTCTCTTTATCAGCTCTGCTGCTGCCTACTATTCCAGCAATTTCCAAAACATGAAATTGGCCCCAAGCAGGGCAGAGAATAGAATGAGATGGGGCATATCAGTGACATTCTCCATATCCAGATGCAATAATCAGCCTCCACGTAAGTTGAGGAGTGAATTGTTTTCTGAGAACGAAACAGAAATAAGATTATTGGATTGGAATGAACCTCAGAGAGGTCACTTGCTTCGGAACATCTAATCCATCCAAAGCGTGGGATTCCTGTATAGAATTTTAAAATTCTATACACTTAAAAGTCAAAATACAGGATGGAGAGTATCTGGGGCAAGTCACTCTGGCCACTGAAACAAGCAAACCTCCAAATCTCAATGACTTAACTGGGATTTTAGTAAAAACCCATCATAGATATTTATGGTTGGCAGGTAGCCTTCCTTGTAGTTATTCAGGCCCTCGGTTTCTTCCATGTGTGATTCTTCCACCTTCAGCAGGTGACTTCCCAGCTCCCTGTGCAGTGGGAGAGAGGGTAGAGAAGGCATACTGGCTTCTCAAGCACATCAGGCCTGGGGTGACACACCTGCCCTAGGCTCACGTGCACTGGTGAGAAGGAACCTTCCAGCACACCTAACTGCAAGGGAGGCTGGCATGTGGCTGCCCACATTGCAGCCTGTGCCCCAGAGAAGTTGGCCCAGATCCTTTTCAGGTTTGGGTCAGGTTTGTCAAGAGAAGATTATGGTCCAGGTAGAGCATCGCATGATTCTCTAGTCCTTTTGGGGACCAATAAAAGGGACTGAGATTTGTCATTTTCTCAGCATGTGGGTATCCCCTTCAGTTGTTTAGGATCCCTTCCTAATCATAGCCCGAATGTTTGCATTAAAAAATTGAAGAGATTGTGAAACCTATTGGTGGTGTAACTCTTCAAGCTGCAAGCCACCAGCTGCTGTCACTTAGAGGCTCTTTTAATGGTTCTGAAGTTTCATTTTGTGCCAAGGCCCAAGGAAACCACGATTTGTGTTCGTCTTTCTCCTACTTTAAATTATCCAACAACCCCAAGAGCAATGCATCAAATGAAAGCCCAGAATGCCTGGTCTTCAGACTCTCCTATGGTGCAGTTTCCTTACCCATAAGACCCCCACCCAGGTTCCAGTTCAAGGTCAACCGTTTCGTCCCGAGTCCCTGTCCCTGCTCCATCCTACAACACAGAACATCATCTCTGTCCCCTTGCTGGCCTACAGCTCATTGTCAGTTTCAGAAACCCCACATTCCCCCATATCCATGGCATCTAACCCAACTACTAGCCCAAGGTTTTGAAAATCAGTTGATATTCCTAGCAGTTTATGCAGAAAGAAAATCTGAATTATTAGGAGGATTCTGAGTGGCTCCGACCTGGAAGGAAGCAGTGGGTGACCCGGCTCAGGAAGGCAGGACCGCAGTGCTCCTAGTGCATCAGCGGCCTCAGCCACGGACCTTCCCTCTGACCGGCTGCCTGAAAGGGACTCAGGGCCTTTATATCTATTGAGTGGAATGGGAGGTGGACTTACCTTCTGTTTAAAATTAACTTATAATTATTTTTCTCACTCTTTTTCTTTGCCGAGCCTGGGAGCTTGAGTGTGTGTTTACTTCTCAGTGTGGTTCCTTGTGGGTACCAGTTCACAGGGGAAGGGAATTGATCATGCTCCTCATCTCGGCTACAGGAGAAATTAAAACCTCCGACACGCAGACAACGCTTCATGATCTGCTGCCGCAAAGGCCGGTGTGTTTGGTGATGCCCTTCTGACAGGGACTGTTAAAAATCTGCTATTTATAGATGGCGACAGGGACTGGAGAGGAAGAGTATGAGTGACAACTTTTCATGTCGTCTGTTGATGCCTTTCCACCTCTGCCCTAGTGGACCAACTGCCCACGTGGACTGCGGGTTAGGGCAGCCGAACAGGGACAGGCCCCAGAAATCCACTCTTCCTTTTTCTGTAGGCATTTCACCCCCAGTGCTGCCCTGTCTGAACCTCACAGGAGATGTCTGTGGTCACAGTCTCAGAACCATCCTCACGTCACCACGGACTTGCACGTGGTGCTCAGGGTCCCTCTGAGTTTCTCCTAAGTGGATGTTCTTAGTCCCTGAGCCTCCGTGAATGCCCAGCACCACTTCACAGCAGTGCCATTCTATGAAATCCTCAGGTCTGACCCTCCAGGGGAGAGCGAGAAGGCTTCGGGTCTGCCTAGCCAAGCAGGGCGGGGTCCAGCCCACCGGAGAGCCTCCATCCTGTTGCAAGTCTCTGCCAATGGGCAAAAGTCAGATGTGTACAAAGGGACTCACCGTGCCCGGACGGTGAGGTCTGCAGCCCTGTCCCAGAGCCAGCAGCAGGCCTCACTCTCACCGCAGTCATCAGGTGGTCTCCAACCTGCCCTCCCGTGGGTACCACAAGAGGTCGCTGTGTCATCACTGCTCAGGACACAGCTGGCTTCATAGTTGCACTCCTGGTCAGCAAATAGTAGCTAACTGGTCTTTTTGGTCAGCATTTACTATAAACCACCATCACACTAAAAAGTTTTACTTACACTACCCCATTCCTTTCCCACAGCCCTCATATCAGGTGCTCTAAGTTATCAGCCACACTTTATGGCTGAGGAAACTGAAGTTCGTAGATGAGAGTAGCTAGGCTGCTGCGTAGCAGAGCGGATGTGAGCCCAGTGCCTCCAATCTAGCCCTGACCTTTCATGATTGCATGCCCTACGGTGGCCCAGAAATTGCTTGTGGGAAGCATAGAGCCAGTGGACTCACAGGATATTGGCACTCCATTCCAGGGGGTGCCATTCGGGTTCCTCATGTCCACGTCCTGTGTCTGCAAAGGTGGTCCCTGCCCTCCCTTCACCCGTTCTCACCACTGTGCTTCTCTCCGGACTTCCCAGCTCTCCCATTGCTGGTGGCTCTGTCTTGCCCTAAGATTCTGGTCTTGGGTGCCTGAACTTGACCACTTGTTGTTTGGGGCTTCTCAAGTTCCACCTCGATCAGGATATCCCCACTGATCCAGACTTTGGTATGTACCTCCTAAATCCAAGCTTCGTGACCTTGAGAATAGGGTTCTCACGTCTCTGTCAGAGAGAAGGGTTAAGTAAGTAGCCAGCCAAGGTTTTCTCCAAGGCATGTCTCAGGCGGGCCACTTGGCTGCATGATAATGAATGGAAGGCCGTCAGTAGATGATGGCCAATGGACAGATGTTTCATCTGGTGTATCTGTAGAGGGCTGTTCACTCCTGGCTTTACCCTAGTCCTCGTCTCAGACTGCTGGCATCCCTGCAGCCACCATCCTCTTCTGCAGATTTCTGGGAGTGGTCATTGGCAAGGCCTTTTATTTAGCCCTGATCAAGGTGGTTCCAGTGAGGGAGCTCAGGCACTGGAGATAGCAATCACCTTTGAGGGCCTTCTGGTCCCTGGGGATAGGAGGCACTGTGAAGCACATGGACATTCCAGTTTCCTTCCAGATCACAAAGCCCTGGCCCTTTGGTGTTAAAAACATGATTAAATATCGTTCCTTTCCCTCCTGTGGTTAAGCATGGTTTATCTGTAACTACACCCTACCAACTCCTCTTTAATCCCAGGCAAAATGCAGACTAAGTGACAGTAAAGTGTGGGTGCACAGGTGTAGGAATGAAGGCCCCTCTTCGGACCGCTTTCACGCCAAGATTCTAAAGCAGCCTTCAACACTTTCCTAAAATCCCAATTTTAAGCTCTCAGGAAAGAGCAAAGACTATGAGCAGGATCCCTGTCTAAATTATCTTTATATCCCTGGCAGCACTTAGCTCTGAGCTCGGGTCTTAGTAACATGTATATGGTATGGAATTGAATGACTCAGACAGGTACGTTATTTACAAGTTAAAGGCATCGGTCAGGCTGGATACAAAGAAGGACAACGTGAGGAATACCTATTTAGTTGGAGCTGCTCTTGCAAAAGGAGGGACTGTCCAAATGAAGGAACCTGTGAACAGGACAGAGATAGGAGGACAGAAACAGGAGCAGAGAAAGCTGACCTGGGGAATGCGTAAGTGGTAGGGAAACAAAGAGTGGAGGGAAAGAGAGAGGAAGGCAAAGAAGTGAGGGGAAGACGGGACCTGCGGACCTAAAAGTGCCTCACTGAGGCTACGTGGGGCTATTTTTCTGACATAGAAGCCCAGGCCCGCTCTGACAATAATGTGCTGTAAGGCTGTGGTACATTGTAAATGGGAGAGCATAGACCCTATATTATTTTCCCCCCAATATGCTACTTTTAAATGCATAAGGAATGGCAACAAAAATCAGAAGAAACAAGCTCTCCCAACACCTCTTCCATGCTCGATAAATCAAGTTGCTTTCAATGTGCATTTCTTTCCTCCTCTGAATCACATGTCATTTACAAGCTGCTTTTTAATTCCTCATCTGGTATTAAGAGAAATGACTTGCATCGACTGGCAATAGAATCCAGGTATTTAGGGGTTCTTGTCACTGTGGTAGTTAAATTGAGATATGTCTTGAGGTCTATATTTGTGAATCCTATTTGTGAGAAACAGTAATAAATAAAGCAGAAGATTGAAATTGAATTCTCAGAAAAGGACTTTAGGAGCAAAGCCATTATGTGGCCATCCAATTTCGTGGGATAGAATGTGCATTCAAACCGGGAAAAGCCAGCTCACTGTCTCCAGGATGGCGGGGGGCGGGTGCTGATGGCCAGGGGCATCTCTGGGAGCCCTGATTTTCAGGGGGGGTGAGCCCAGGCCTCTGGGAAGAGGGTTACCAGGTGGTCACCAAAAAGATTGGTGGGGTGGGAGTAACAAATTAAATGTTCTCTTAGCCAGAACCCGCTGCTGTTTGGGGCAGATTTTATCAGCAGACGAGAGGCTAAAATTTGCCTGCACTTCTATTACTGAATGGGGTTATTTATGTAATTTCTGTGTCGAATGTTCTTTTAACGTTGTTTTTAACAACGTAAATGGGTTCAAATGGTTTCTGAAGTGACTTCAGTCTGATACCAGGAAGAATTCCTGCCCCTGGGAAGGAGATAGCTGAGAGACCCCGGAGGGACAAGGCTTCTCTTGCGAAGGGGGAGGATAGGAAGGACAGGCAGACACAGGACGTGGACATCCCCAGCACAGGACTTCCCGGTTCTGCGGGGTCAGATGCGTAGGTCAGGCCTTGAAAGGAGGTCATGCCCGTGAGGATCCTGGGGCCACCTCTCCTCAGGGGATGGCCCAGGGGCTACCGCAGCCTGTGTGGCCCAGGCGCTACCGCAGCCAGAACACCTGATTACCCATTATGTCAGGAGGTGCTGGTCACAAACCGCAGGAATTAGCAGAGTCTTTATTTAATTCTGGGCTCTTTGACCTGCAAATCTCTATGACAAAGGAGATTTGGGAGAGCACACTTGTGCCCATCTGGCATCAGCTCACCAGCGCACTCTCATACCTGGAGAGTCTGCAGGAGCCTCACAGCAAGACAGTCTCGCAGCCCCTGAAGCTCCTCTGCGTCTTCTTCCTCTTCTCCCCACCACTACCAGGACATTCACTGTCACAAATTAGTCCTTCTGGACGATCGGAAATGCTTTGTTTTTCCTGCCTGGGACTGAGAGGAGCTGGCTGGTGCAGCCCTCCCCTGGGAGCAGGGCCTCGGAGCCAGGATGCCCGCCAGGCCCAGGCAAAGGATGGCAAGTGTGGCTTCCTCGGGCTTTTGCATCCCTCAAACGCAACTATCATTTCAGCAACACCTGCACATGACCATGTTGGGGTGGATGCTTCCAGAAGGCTGGGACTCTAAAACAGAGTATGTTAACATTGCAGAACAAGACCACTGTGTACTTTGTGCTCATTTGAATAAAGATGGTCTGTTTTTTAGTTTGAATTTTCCAGTCTATGCCTGTAGGGCACAGCTTCAAACCAGGTGGGGCAAAAACCTTCACGGATTCCAATGTACTACTGAGAACTAAGAAAACCATATATCACCAGGAGCATTTTAGGATTCTGGGCCTCTCTTACTCAGAGCTAGATTTTAATATCCTAAACTATTATATCTATAAAAAGTCCCTAAACCTTCTTTTCTACCTGTGTTAGTTACGTTAGGTTAGGTTAGGTTAGGTTAGGTTAAATTAGGCAGTGCTGCAGTAACAAACCAACCCTGAAATCTCAGTGGCTTTATGTATTAAAATGTTATCTCTCACTCATGCTAAGTCTCCTGAGCCATTGCCTTCGAGCCTCAGGGAGGGTCAGTAACCTCTAAGAATCTCTCTCTCAGGCTGATGATGTCCTTGTTCCTCCAGGTGTGGCTCTGTGGGGGCAGCATGGAGGTCCTGCCCTGCTCACGGGTGGCCCACATTGAGCGGAAGAAGAAGCCCTACAACAGCAACATTGGCTTCTACACCAAGAGGAATGCTCTCCGGGTGGCTGAGGTCTGGATGGACGACTACAAGTCTCACGTGTACATAGCGTGGAATCTGCCGCTGGAGGTAGGGCCCAACAACCCTCCCTGTCTCCCTAGAACTGTCATCCATGTGTTTGACAGGTCACGATCCCTTTAATGAGATGATGCTTCCTCCCCAGACAGATGCTCACATTTGTAAAATTATGAATGCATTTTGAGGGAGCCCACAGATCTCCAGGTGTCAGTACCCTCACTGTACATGAGGATGGTGACAACAGAAATCTCAAAATCCATTTACAAAGATTGGAAGGGGCGTCATTTGTTAGTCCCAGTCCTTATTACATTAATCTGGACTCCCGACTCCTGAACATACATTGCATCCAGAAGATTCTTGCCACAAGTGTCTGGCACCAGATCCTGTCATCTGCTCTGTGTGCCCCGCTCTAATGCTCCGGCTGCCTCATGACATTCCTTCCTACTGTGGGCGGAATCCCTTGTTTCCATGGCTCTTCAGCTCTCCTCCAGATTCTGCCCAGAATGCCACCTAGGAAAATTCCTGTGTTACTGCAGCCCTTTGAGTCCCAGCTCTGCCGCTTACTACTTACGAGATCTTGAATAAATCCATTTACACACTGCCTTCGTGCCTTAGGTTCCTCAGCTATAAAATGGGCATAATAACGGGTCCTCCTTCCTCGGGCAGTTGTGAGAGCTAAATGGAAAGTACTAAATCCAAGTACACGTGATGTACTTAGAGCAGTGCCTGGCATGGGATGTGGGAAGGTCGTGTTTCGTTGTCCTCCTCACAGCAGGGCCACCTAAACTCTCAGCCACGGTTGGGTTTCTCTACTCAGCCAGGTGTCTGAGCCATGCCCTTCTGAGAGTTGCCTAACACTGGGCCTACTGAGAAATACAGCCCCTGTGTTTCAAGACGCTGGAGCCCGGAACAGCAGAAGTGTAGCTGAATATGTGCAAGGCCTATGGATAAAGAAGATGAAAGTGAAGAATTTATATCATTGTTGTTATAATTATAGAAACAAGGTTCTAAAGTATAGAAAACACCCAATGGTAATATACACTTAGGAGCTGTTACACTTTAAGTGATTTTATATGCTATGATATAAAACTGGGCAACATTTGTCGAGCCCTTACTCTGTCCTGTGAGCTAGATACGTTCCTTATTTGCAAGGCCTCGTTTAACCCTCAACAACCTCATGGCTTAGGAACCGTCTGCCTCGGTGTCCTCATCTGTACAATGGGGGCTGTTAACATTTATCTCCTAGAGCTCCAATGAAACTGAAAATGAGGCTTAGAACAGAGCCGAGCAAATACGAAGTGCTAAATAAATGCTAGCTTGATCTGAACCTAGTGTGGTGTCCATTTTACAGATGAGTAAACTGAAGCTCTGGAGGTTAAAAGTAACTGTTTAACCAAGGTTCTGCACCTAGCACATGGCAGGGCAGGGACGTGAAGCCGAGTCTTTCTTCGTTTCTGCCCACAGCTCTGTGATGTCGGTGGAATAGGTGTTATTTTTCCTGTTTTGCAGACGAGGAGCTGTGACCTGGAACAGTGATGTGACTTAGAGTCCTAAGAACTCAGAGCTGACGACTCTATCCCAATGCTTCCTCCATCATTACAAACAACCTCTGGTCCCTAATGCCAGTGTCCCTACCACACTTTTCACAGACGACCGTTCTCATTAACCATGCTGAGTATATTACAGCAAAGAGTTCAATATTGCCGCCCAGGTTTGCCTTTGAATTTTAATGTTTGACATTTAGAGGGATGTTCTTTTGAAATCATTGTTTGGCTGTCACAGAAGAAACCTTAAGGAAATAACTTGAACTCTTCCCCCGGGCCCCAAGGTGCTGCCTGGCCGCGCCCCTTTGCAGAGAGAGCACCCTGCCTCCGCCAGTTCACGGCCATCTTGTGGCTGAGTCTGTGGAGTCATATTTCAGCTACTTTATTTCTCCCTGTCAGCACATAGCCACCCATTACAGGTTCATTTCTGTAAAAGCAGAGTGAATTATTCATTAGAACATCATTACAAGCTTTGCAATGGAAAATTATTTTCACTTCTGCATAAATGAACTTCACAAAGAGCCAACAAAAGGGGAAATTACACATGGATAAAAAAGAAAGACAGGAGGTGGTTTATAGGCACCTATTTTCTTGTCTTAATCAAATAATTCCTCTAATAATTGGCTCAGGTAGTCACTCAGGAAATGTGGGAGAGCCGGAGCTGGGAACATAGGTTGCCCCATCAGTGCATCCCGGGATTCCTTACACACAGCGATGACCAGAGCAGCGTGTTGCGCTCAGGGGACAGCAGCGTCTAGCTTGGGGCTAGGTGATCAAATAGGCGCCCTCAATCTGACCTCTGAGTAAGCATGCAGAGATTTCTCTCCGATGGTTTTTCCAAGGGTGATGCCACCTGTGCTCTTCGGCCAGAGGTCTCCAGTCACTAATGCCCTTTGCTTCTCTCTACTTTCAGAACCCAGGAATTGACATAGGTGATGTCTCTGAAAGAAGAGCCTTAAGGAAAAGTTTAAAGTGTAAGAATTTCCAGTGGTACCTGGACCACGTTTACCCAGAAATGAGAAGATACAATAACACCATTGCATATGGGGAGGTAATTAAGACCACACATGCTCTTAGCTTGGATAGCTGCGCAAGCACCTTGGGTGGGTGGGCTCTATGTTGCTTTGATGGGGGAAAATGAGGACCAGAGTCATTTGTTTGTTCATTTGTTCATTCGTTCATTTGTTCGTTTGTTAGTTCATTCATTTCGTTGTTCTCAATGGTGCGGTCCCCGACAGCAAGGCTCTCCCCAGCTGGTAGACGGGACAAATGTAATGCTATTCAATACAGTATGGCCTGGGCCATCCTTCTGCCTGGGGTGTGGAGTGGACAATGAGTTCTCTTTGGGACATTTTGATTTTGAGGCCCCCTGGGACCTGTAAATGGGACAATAACTAGGAAGTTGGGAATAAAATAAGATGGGGATTAGAACGCCCCCTTGGTCAGGGTTGTGGGCCAGAGCCATTCACCACCATAGAAAGGGTGCGGGTGCCCCTCTCAGATCTCCTGCGAAGAGACAGTATCACCTCTCTATACATTAAAGCAGATTGGCTTTTCTCTTATTACGAATATCATAAATATGCATTTTAGAAAAATTTGAAAATAATACTAATAGCAATGAACATTTACTGAGCACTTTCAAAATGCCATGCACCATTCTAAGTGCTTTTCACATATGAATTTATTTCACTGTCACCTTATGAGGTAGTAGTATTATTTCCATTTTTATTGTTAAGGAAGCTGAGACTTAGAGAAAAATAAATAAATAGCCTAAGGTTTCACAGACTGCTAGTCATGAAGCAGGGATTGGCATTCTGATACCATAGATAATATGTATATTTTGATGAATGGTCTTCTTTACTGTGTGTGTATATATTTTTACTGAAATTATTTTTTTATACATACATATATGCTTTTTATACACACATATATTTTATATCTCAGATCTAAACTGAAGCTAGCAAAGCTCTCTTTGACTTAGAGTGTTTACTTTTTCTACAACTGTGAATTTTCTTACTTTATGCCTGATGCCTTTTACTTTTCTTTTTTAATTGAATTTATTGGAGTGACATTGGTTAATAAAATTATATAGGTTTCAGGTGTACAAATCTATAATATATCATCTATATGTTGTATTTTGTGTTCACCACCCAAAGTCAATTTCCTTCAGTCACTATTTAACCCACTTTATCCTCTATCTCCCCCAACCTCCCCTTTCCCTCTGGTAATAACCATATTGTTGTCTGTGTCTATGAGGGTTTATTTATTTATTTATTTATTTATTTGCTTAAGTCCTTTACTTTATTTCACCCAGTCCCCAACCCCTTCTCCTCTGACAGCTGTCTGTTCTCTGTATCTGTGAATCTGTCTCTACTTTGTTAGTTAATTTTGTTCATCAGATTCTACCTATGAGTGAAATCACGTGATACTTGTCTTTCTCTGACTGGCTGATCTCACGTAGCATAATACTCCCTAGACCCATCCATACTGTCACAAAGGGTAAGATTTCCTTCTTTTTTATGACCAACTAGCATTTCATTGTCTAAAGGTACCACAGCTTTTTTTATCCACTCATCTACTGATGGGCACTTGCACTGCTTCCAAATTGTGGCTATTATAAGTCAGCCCTAGATTAAACCATTACGGTCTGGGTGAGGTGTCCCTCTGGAGTGGAATTTGGAATGGAAAGCTTGCTTCTTGCAGGGTCAGTCTGTCATGGTTAGGGACACACGAAGCCTGGAGTCAGCCTGCAGGATGGACCCACCATCTGGAGTGGCTCCTCTCAGCTTCCATCCCCTCGCCTCTGAAACGGGGGACGGAAATTGCTTACTGCATAGGGCTGTTGGGAAGATGAAAGGGCTGTGATGTGTGGAGTCTGTAGAACAGTACCTGGCACACATAGCAGTAACTATTAATAGGTCCAAACTGCCTTGTCTTTTCTTCCTCAAAATAAAACAATGGTTTGGGCTTTTCCGTTTGTTTGTTTTTTTGTTACCAAAGATCAAATATAAAGGAAACATTGCAAAATGATGGGCAGTGAATGGATTATTTGTAAGACAATTGGGTAAATTGCTTAGCATTTTGGGGGAAAAAATTTAGATTCTTACAATTTTCCATATTCCAAAGTGAATTTCAGGTGAACTATAGCATTAAATGAAAGAAAAGAAACCATAATAGAACTATGTGGAAATAGATATGAATCCGATCTCTGAAAGAGGAAGGAAGGGCTAAGAATCAAAGCCGTGAAAGAAAATGCAAAGGAAAAGGATAATGGACCTGAGCTCATAAATATTAAAGTAATCTATACGCTAACCACATAGAGAAACAGTATGCCAAACTGGAAATATGTATGACATAAATATTGTAGATGAATGGATAATACCATTAATATATAATGAGCCCTGAAAATTGATTTAAATAAGAAATTTAATCTAAATAAGAAAATGAAAAATCCCAAAAGAAAAATAAAGTACAAAAGCAAATACACATAGTTTAAAAACACTAAACAATTTTAAAATACATTGCAATAGCTTTTTTCCTACTACCAAGTGAACAAATATTCATTTTTAGAATATATTCTGGTGCTTTGCCAGCAAGACCTTAGTAATATGAAAAACGACATATCCTCTGGTGAGAGCACAAATTTAAATAAGGTTTTTAAAAAGCAATTTAAACTGCATGTATTAAAACACTTAATGATAGCCATGCTGCTCTTATTCTAAGCAAATAATCTGAAATGAGGACAAAGATTTAAGAGAAGAGTTGTTTATCTCAGTGACTTTTGGGGGTGGGGGATCAAAAATTTTAACTCTAACTTAAAAGTTAGTTAAATACATGTGCTATTAATGGTTTGAACTATTTTGTACAAACCTTTTGAAATGTTTATGCCCAAAAGTTTAAGACATGAGAAAAGTATTGATGACATAATTCTTAAAAGCAAAAACTCAGGATAATAAAATTGGATTGGCTACTATTTTAGATTGGAAACAACTGAGAGAATAGCATTGGGACATGGAAGTGGTGGTTTTAACAGTTACCTTTGGGCAGCGGGACAGGCAGTTTTTGTGCAGATGCTTTGTCATGTTTCCCAGTTACCACTAGTGTTTATGTGCGAATATTATAACTAGATGAAAGAGTAGTCTTCACAAAGAAAGAATTAAAATGGGAAAAGGCTAGAAGAGGGGTTAGGGCTGACACTCACGTGAAGCGGGGCGCAAATGATGTCTCTGGAGCTGAGCAGCGGGAAGCCTCGGCAGTGACACAGAGCGCCTCGCTGATTTTTAGAGGGAGGAGTCTGGTTTTCGCCAAATTTTCTCTCTCTTTTAAGCAATAAATTCAAAGCCTACATTCGGTAATATAAAGAAGAAAACAAAAGTTACTCCAGCTCCCAGTTCCCAGGCATGCTCGGGGTTAACATTTCCAGCATTTGCTACTACCCCTTGTTTGCTGAGCTCACCATAAATGGAAATATATCTCAGATGGACTCTAGCATTAAATGCAGGAAATCAAACTCATCAAATTCAGTTTGTAACAAAATCCACCGTTATTTTGACAACTCTCTTTTTAACGCTCAGCTCCTGCTGGTTCTCTACACCACAGCAGACCCCTGAGCGGTGGAGAGGAGGGGGCCACGCGGCTCCATGTCGCACAGGCGGGTCATACGCCCTTCGTTCCTCGTGTACAGTTCTGTTGGAGAGGCTTTCCCCAGGCCAATGAACGTTTCTGGGTTTTATGCTCCTTTCTCTGTCCTAATTTTTTTTTTAAGGGCTTGTTTTTTGTCTTTTAAATCTTTCTAGTCATCTGAATTGTTTATGTCTTGTTCTTGGTAACATTGTAACCTCTAAACCGAAACGTCTGATCCTCTGAAATGAAAGGTCAAGTCGTATGTAATTTAATACCAGAACCTGAACACGCTCTCTCCTGGCCTCTTCATCAACTTTCCGGGCTTTGTTAGTATTATCTGGGATTTTGGACTCAAACATTATTATACTTTATTTGCATTTTATACCTTCTTTAAGAATAACTTTGTAGTCAAGTTCAGTTTAGTGACAAAATTTACCAGCATGCAGGCAACTGTACTTTAATGCTCATTCCTGCTAGTTCTTGTCACTACCCCAGAGCCCAGCACAGTGACAGGGAGACAGGCATCTCTGAACAGGTGTCAGCACTGGCATCTCTGCCTCACTGGACATCCAGTGTCAGTGCCGAGGCTGACTTAGATACTAAATAATTCACTTTTTGTTGATTTTTAAAATTTTATTTACCTCTATTAGCTGGAAGGTCTTAAAATAATTTTTAAAGAAAGGGATGCCCTGACTCTTCCCTGTATGAGATAGTGCCTTCCCACCCGCAAAAGCGCTGCAGCGTTCACAGAAACGCTGGGCCACCAGCTCCTTGGCCCAAATTACAAGGTTGGCCCACACTGCCCTTACGGCCTGAACTGCCCTTACGGCCTGAACTGCCTGGTCCCTAGTTCACTTTTGCTCATTTTTCCCCCCTTTGAGCATTAGTTATATGAAATACAGCACAGACACAATGTGCATAAAGCACACGTGCAGCATAATAACATAAAACAAAAATCCATGTAACCACCACCGGCTTACACAACAGAACATTGCCAGCGGGATTTCCACTTATCCTTGCCACCGTTTAGCTGAGCAGCCCCCTCCCCTTAGTCCCCGAACCCCTCTTCTAGATTTATCCCCGGTTAGTTTGGTTTCCATGGAGAATATGATCTGGAGGGGAGCGTGTGTCCGCGGGGAACACCAGCATTGCCGTTTTCCCACCAGTTGAGATTGCGGGATGGTGGGTGGGACAAACACCCACGTAAGACACGGTGGACCTGGAGGTCCAAATGAGGTAAGTTCTGTCCTGGGGGCCTTAGTCTGTTCCTCCTCAGGGACATTCCAAACGCCTAGGATGGACCTGGCACAGTGTAGGCATTCAGTAACTATTTCTCGAATATATAAATAAATATTACCAGCACTTTGCCTGATGGCAAGGCTTTTGTTTGCGTTTTTGATTACTCTTTTTCATACTTCTGTGCCAGTAATGAGCTGAGAAGCTGACCTATAATTCCCAGGGTGGTTAAAACCAGTGTTGGTGCTGAAGCCCACTTTGATAACCGGTGTTTCCATGCCCAAAAACTTCCTGAAATCCCTTTTTGTGCTGGGGACAGGGGAGCTGTATGGGTGAGGGTCACAGGCAGAGGGTTGGTGCCCAGGGCATCCATCGAAGGACGCTGCTAGAGGGATCACCTCACAGACTCAGGCTTTGGTTCTCAGGTGGGGTGTCACTCGGCCCTCCCTTTGAGTGGTTGGGACCAAGACATGAGGAACAGTGGTTGGGCGGCAGCAGCTCCGCCAGATGACTTCTGATGGGTGATGTCTTGCCTGTTCCTGCAGCTTCGCAACAACAAGGCAAAAGACGTCTGCTTGGACCAGGGCCCTCTGGAGAACCACACAGCAATACTGTACCCGTGCCATGGCTGGGGACCCCAGGTAGGAGCCACCTCGGACCAGGGAAAGAGTAAATTCAGTGGCCACAGTGGATTTGTCAGATTTCTGGTAACTTCTGTCGTCCTCTACTTGGGTAGTTGTTACTCTTTCGGCGGGGGGTGGGGGGGCCGGTTCTGATTGTTTCTCTGTGAGTCGGAGAAAAAAGACTCACAAGTGGTTACATTAGCACAGGTATTAAGAGGATCAATGGGCATGTGTCATACTGAAAGGAAAATGTGAATAAACTTAAGAGTCCTTTACTAATAGGCAAGTATGTGTGTTGTAATTATAACCAAATATGCCTGCTACAACTTCAAAGAAAGAGCAGATTGCCTCGTGAAAACCTGATTGAAATACCACCCCAAAAGACCATCATCAGTTTGGTGGTGAGTTTGACCTGGTCTGTAAGCACCGGCACAAAAGCCAGGTGCTGACTGGCATGGAGGAAGGTGCTGGCAGTACATTTCCAAAACACTTGTTCTCTGATCTCTCAGGAGAACATACATGATAATTCAAAAAGGACAAAATGATCAACTCACAAAGTGAAAACAAAGCCTGGTAAATGAATTTCCTTTGACAACTTTGTGCTAGCCAATGTGTGTGTGCGCGCGTGCGCGCGCTCAAAGAGCTTAGCAGAAATTCTCTAAGATTGGGAATAAACACATCCAAAAATGTCATTCCACTTGACATTTATGAAAATTTAAAACATTTTCATGTCGATCAATAGTAATAAAAGGCAAGCTACAAATTGGGAAAACATTTATTTTTCAATTCCAGAGGAGCACTAGACGTTTGGTTCAAAGCCAAGCTCACAGATTCTCCTGTGAAAGGAAGACTCTGGACAAAACACCCTGTAAGCTCTCAGTGTCTCTCTCGTGTGCGATGAACACACATGTTCACATGCAAATTCACATGCATATACACGTACTCATGCATGCATTCATAACGTCTCACAGGTTTTCTCTGCTCATAGAAGTTTGCTTTCCTATTAACCCAGTACCTCGAAAGAGAAGAGTTGTGTTCTTTCTACTGTTCCCACAGGTAGTTCTCATAGCCCAGACCCTTGGCCTCCCTTCGAGGTGGCGGGTCCTTTGAAGGACTAATGCCAGGCAGGTCAAATTCTGAATCCTTTGGCCCTTGCAACCACTCTGGGAGGTAGAAGGCAGGATAAGGAAACCGAGGCATGGAGGGGCAAGTGCCTGTTAACAAAGCAGACTAGGACTCAGGCCCTCTATCACAAGCAAAGCATTTTAAATTCAAATCTAATCTATTTAATTTAAGATTATTTACCGAGCCCTACCCCCATTTACAATTGGCTAAAATTGCCCATGGGGAGCAGGAGAATGACCAGGAAGACCAGCTTCTTCACATTGGGAAGTGGGGCATTAGCATCAAAGGCAGTAGAGATGAAAGAATCCAGTGTCTTCATTCATTCACTCATTCTCTCAACAATACATCTTGATCACCTACTGCAGATGCTAGCCACAATTGTGTATGGCAGCTGATGAGATATCCACCCTACTCTCAAGTGGTGTACACTTGAGGGGGAGAGACAGGTAAAGAGGCAGGAAACCCACAGCATAGTAAGTGTGTAAAAAACAAGCTAGCTTGGAGCGCTGGGTGCTGGAAGACAGAGGTGGCCCCATTTGGCAGGGGCTTAGAATGCAAGACAGAAGAGAGAGAAGCAAGATGGAGAGCCAGATGGCCTGATAAGGCATGCTCCACGGCATGGGTGCCCACACTTCAGGGTGCAGCGGAATCACCTGGAAGGCTCATGAAAGCTCCCACTATTGGGCCCCATCTCAGAGGCTGGGAAAGGACCTGAGATTTTGTATTTCTAATAAGTTCCCAGATGATGCCAGTGATGCTGGGACTTGACCCTGAGGACAGTGAAGGGTTTACCTGGAGGAATATGTTTAGACTGTGCACAGAGATTCCCAGAGGAGCTTAGGGAGGGATGGATGCTGTGGGGCTGTCCTGGCCATGGGCTCTTACTGACTACATACAGTTTCCCCCTTCTGGGAACTAAGGAGTGAGGTGTCCTGAAAGCCTTGGTGGCAGGAGAAATGGGTGTGGTGGGGACCTGTGGCCTGCAAAGTATGGTCAAGTCAGTCATTTAGGAGGCTTCACCTTGGGATAGGCCAAATGACAAGCCAACGATGGACCACAGCTTGTCTCAGGCAAGATGGGGGCATGGTGGTACCGGGCCAGGAGGGAAGCAGGAGCCTGGATGCAGAACCCTGGGGACGTCTACTTCTGTGCCACATTGCTGTATGTGACCCTCATTTAGGGACACACCAGGAATAGCTTTAGAAGAACACTTAACTCTCAGGCTTCTTTGTCCAGTCTTCTAAACAGGTGACATTTGAACTGAGTATTCATTAACTATGACATAGATACTATTGCATTTCAATATTTGCATAATCAAAAACTGGTCTGCAAAGCCAACTTCCATTGAATGAGAAAGGGGGTAAGACTAGCCAAGTGAGTGTCTCCCAGAGCTCCGAGGGCTTCTGCGGGC
>PVJD01009052.1:0-66468 GCA_004026545.1 Mormoops blainvillei
CATTAATATAACTATATTAATATAAAGGTGAATATATCATGTAGGTGCTAGGTATGTACAGCAGCTTATAGATTTTCCCTGTCTCTTAGCCATTAAATGTAAGTAACCCTTGGACCAGTAGCTAAGGAATATTACTCCCTGCTCTGTGATACTACCTCTGAAAATCTAATAGGGAGAATTTTACTTTGCAAACAGAATTGTAATATTAAATGCACACCAGAAGGGCTATTTCATGAAATTCCAGAGGATACCAATATCCAGAATCAAGTTGTGTCCTTTCTGGATATACTTTTGCCTTCTCCTTTGAATTTGATGTATACCCTAGTTAAAGATCTTAACACTATACTGGATACTCCATGGACTAAAAATTCCACTGAGTTAGGAAAAATAACTGGAGCAGATCCTATTAAAGTTCAGATAGATTCTACCAAACTGTTACCCAAACTTCCCCAATACCCACTGAAGCCAGAGGCAAAGGAAATCCTCGAACCTATAGTTGAAGGAGGCCTTACATTCAAAGGCCTCCTCAGACACTGCACTTATCCCTTGTAACAGTCCTGTCCTGACAGTAAATATACCAAATGGTTAAGGATGTCAATTTGCTTAAGATCTCAAAGTATTCAAAAAATTTATGTCTTTCTTCCTGGTAGACCCTAACACTAATACTATCCTGTCATTGATTCTACCCAAAGCCACCTGTTTAACCATATAGAATGTTTTCTCTTTCCTTTTCAGTGTGGCTCCAGCCCAGGACAATTTATACCTTTTGCCTTAACCTGTGGAGGACAATGATATATATGGAGAGTTAAGCACCAGAGGTTCACTGAAGCCCCTCATTTTTCCTAAGCCCTCATTCATGACTTAGATGATCTAAATTTCCTGTGCGATTGAGTTCTGATACAACAAGTAGATGATTTGTTCAAGGAACAATTTTTTGTTGTTCAGAGAACAAGGAAACCTGTAAAAAAAATTTTTTTTTATTTACTTACCTTACCAGGAAAGGGACTCAGAGTTTCAAAAGATAAATTACAAATATACCAAAGCATAGACCATTATTTAGGATATGGTTTAACTAAGGAGGGAAAAATAATCTTTGAAGACTACAGATTATTGAAGCATAGTGTAGACCCCTCATTCAATGGTATCTGAGGGAATGGGTGTCAGGTTTTCCTGAAACTGTAACACATCTTTATGAGTTCACCAAGTCATCAGTAAGAGATCCTCTCCTCAGGGAGCCTGAGCATGGACAGGCCTTCCCTGCTCACAAAACAAACAAAGAAAAAAACCCTTTTTCTATTTTGCATATGAAAGTTGCACAAATCTTTGGGATTTTAACTCAATAGCATGGGAACCAGAAAACACCTGTCCTTTATAATATCTTCACTCTTGATCTGGTTGCAAGAGTTATTCACCTTGTCTTAAAGCAGGAGCTGCTGCTTCAAAACTGGTTTATGCTTTTGGTGAACTAGCTCTAGGCAATTCACTTAACCTCATGGTTCTTCATACAATACAGCATTACTCTTCACTGAGGACACACAACACTTTCCAGCAGTTTAATTAACCTCTTCATATTCTCTTGCTCTTCCTCTCACATTACTACTCACTGTTGCAACATCCTGAATTTTGCCACTCTCCTGCTCCCACCAGAAAGAGGGAACCTCATGGGATCTACCTTAGACAGGGAACTCTGTACCTTACTCAGATGTATGAAGACCTTCATTGAGAACTGTGACCTATGATTGTTTCTTGATGCATCACTCCTCAGAGTTGAAATTGGAGGCTGTGAAGACACGTGTCTCTCACTAAAAGTCTCCATCAAAATGCAGTTTTCTCTCTGAGGTAAAATAAGCTCAGAAGGCAGAAGTGTTTGCACTTTCTGGAGCTTGTAAACTAGCCAAAGAACAGAGAGTTAACATTTACAAAACAATGAGTATGCTTTTGGAGTTGGGCATGACTATGGGATGCTTTGGAAACAAAGGAAGCCTTTCACCTCCACTGCAATATCCACCACAATGAAAAAGTGGAGAAACTTTTAAATGCATTTCTACTTCCTAGGGAGCTGGCTCTTACAAAGTTTGAGACACGCAAAACCTGGTTATATCCTGTCAGGTAATCTCTGTAATCAGAAGATAGCTAGTTGTTTGCACCAGATGAGCTTTAATACATCTTAACTAAATTTCTCCATGAAACTACTTATCATGTTACAGACAGATTGCTTATTATCTTAAATCAGCATTGGCTGGGAAATTTGAAAATAAAAACAGGAGAGCATGTATTCATGTCATATGCCACAGTTCAACAATACAATACTGGAAAAACCTTAAGGAGAGAGCATGGGCATAAATCAAAGCTTTAAACACTGTTTCACCACCTCAGATCAGAGCTTCCATCCTCAATAGAGTTTGAATAGGTTTTCATTATTGTACCTTTTTTTCAGAATAGGTTAAATTTTTTCTTTGCTCAAAAGATATTGTCTCTAAAATACTATTTGACTTTGTGTTTCCAACCCAGGTTTACCAGCTTTTATATCAAGTGACAGAAGCACAAATTTATGAGAAACATAAAAGAACTTTGTAAGGTGTTACCTCTTACTCAAAAATTATACTGTCCTTACTACCTACAGTTTTTTGGAAAGGTTGAAAGAAATGATGACATCTATCAAGTATGCCTAGTAGAACTTTCAGAAACCCTTGAGGTCCCTTGGCCAAAGTTACTCTCATATCCTATATGCCATATGGTTCACTCCCTTAGGGACACATTAGTTATCCCTCTATGAATTAGAAACTGGAAAGCCCATGTACTTATGAATTTTACTAGACTCTCCTGTGCTACACACAGGCATGGCAAAATATTTCAAGGGACTTGGCTACTGTCCCCAATATTATTATCAACAATCATCTTTAATCTCTTCATGGTCCTCAATCAGGAGGTTTTGCCTGTTGGAGGAGAAATCAGGGTAGAAATTGTCTTGATCCTCAGAGGAAGTAATCTTATTATGTACTGTTAATAACAAATGTGATGATGAAACTCTAGAAGTTTATGTTGCACAACTAAAGAAGCAATTCAGAATCCACACAATGAGAAAGCTACTCTAACAGAGAAACTCCAACTGAGGATTTTCAGAAATCTTCTAGAAGTAGCTATCTTCAGAAGCAGATAGCTAACCTTTGAAACAGGTTAATGACCTTGGATAGTAGACAGCTTCTGCCCAAGAAATCAGACCAAGACTCCTATATAATTGCTACTTTCTTTTTATCTGTTTGCTTATAATAATTTCTCTTTTTCTTGGTTATTGAACACTCTAATGGCCTTTTTTCTTTTCTTTCATTTGCTTATAATTGTTAGGTCAGAACGTGCTCATTCTAATGCTATTCTTAGATTTCCCAAATAGTAGTCACTGCCTGCAATCTTACCAGCTGCAGTATGTGCCATCCATCACTGGGTCTCCATGATAAAGTTTTTCTGGGAAATTCTGGTCTCATCGAATGAGACCATACAGCTGATGGCATTGCTACCAAAATCTGCATGGAAAATGACCTTTAACAAATTACAACTGTAACTTTGCTAGTGTCCCTCTCTCTTAAAAAAAGAACAAATTATTACAATCTATTGATTAGACATTTTTTGTTAGGTAATTTAAATTTGAATTCAACCACCTTTCTTTGGAGTACAATGAACTAAATACTTGCCATTTGAAAGAGAATAATAAGGATTCCAATATGTAATATGTGGCCTTGATTCTGACCTAGTTTCATGTACAAATTCCTTTTTGCCTGGATCTCCATGTATTCCTATGTCACACTACTTCCTCTGTGGGCTAGAAGATGCCTGATCCTCTTTGCCTTATACTAACATCTCAGGCACCTTGGGAATTCCAAGTCTTCCCTATATATAGGGAGCATGATTCTATAAACCAAAGGCTGGGAATTCTGACTCATGTGTGAGCTCCAAAAAGAAATCACCTTTGCTTATTAAGACACTCCCCATGAGAGAATTGCTGCCTTACTGTTTGAGCTAGCAATCAAGAGTAGGGTTCCCAATGGTGGCAATCACAGAAATAGAAAAGACAGTAAAAAACTTACCACAACTGACAGAAGTTTTAGTGGTACTGCCAGTGTCCTACATGAAATAAAGATCAGCTTAACTTGTGGGCATGAATAGTGAGGGACAGTTGCATTTCTCTAGCTTTGTTGTTGGCTAGTCTTTCTGGTGTCATCTAGTCCAGGAAGCCCAGCCATACCTCTCAAGCAACTGGCCCACAATAGTCAGGACATGGCCAATGATTACCTCTTTCCCTATTTTTTGATCCTGCTTCCAACTGAGAACCAAAGAAAACCAAATATGATCTTGAAGTCAATCACGTAAGATGTCTTACTTCTAGTTAGTTTACCTCCAGCTTCCCCACACCGATGACCTCTAACCAGTGCATACCTGAAACCTTCCTGCCCCGCTCCCCCCAACTTTTTTTAAACTATAAAGCTTAAAAATCACCTGCCCTGCCTTCCTGAGTCTTTGCTAACTGTAATTCACAGTAGCCAACACCCTTGCATAGAAAACTCTGAATAAATATCATGTTGGTTCTACTTTAGGTGGCCTTTGTTAGTTTTGCAACTCCCTATTACCAGCATAAGATATTTTGTGTTACTTCTTAAGACAGTGGTTGTCAAAATGTTAGTGTACATAAGAATGGTTAGGAAAGCTTGATAAAATACAGATTTCTGGGCTTTAACCCCAGAATTTATAATTCAGTGTGACTTGGGAGGGAATTTGTACTCTAACAAGTTTATAGATGATACTGTTGATGGTCAGGGGTCATTTAAAGAAATGTTACATTAAACCACCAACATGGTTTAATAACAACAGCAATAATACCTAGATTTATGTAGTATTCTTGCTCACTGTGAGACAATTGTGTAAAATCTATGGGCCCAAAGCCATATTTTAAAATATGACCTTCTTTGGAAACATACACCTTGAGTTGAAGTTATGAGGTTATAAAAGGAAGAGAAATGAATTTGATTGGGTGGGGGGGGGGTTATGTCTTTACCTTGCTCCTAATTATGATTTGTTTTGTCCTTTCAGGTTAATTAGCCATACTTCAGCAAAGATAACTAGGAGACTTTGCCCTTATTCATGGTCTAGGGATAAAAAGACAACCTCTAAAAAAAGGTGAAAAGAAAATGATTGGGGTTAAATTAGTTATGATCACCTTTCACCAGAGAAAAGTTCATAATTTAGCAATGGCATCTGGCCATTAATTGATTGCTTCCTTTGTGGGTTCCACTGTCATTTGAGTGGAAATAGTGATGCAGAAAGCTGGGAGAGGAGGAAGGATATAAAAGCAATTCTTGCTAAGGCAGTGAGGAAGGTACAAAACTACACAGGTACCATTAAGACTTAAGAGATTTCCCTGGCCGGGTGGCTCCGTAGGTTGGAGCATTGTTCATACAACAATAGGTTGTGGGTTTGATTCCTAGTTGGGATGCACGTGGGAGGCAACTGATTGATGTTTCGCTCTCCCATCAATGGCTCTCTGTCCCATCAATGTCTTCCTCTCTCTTTTTCTTTCTCTGTCTCCCACCTCCCTTCCTTTTTCTCTAAAATCAGTAAACATATCCTTGGGTGAGGATTAAAAAAAAAATCAAGGATATTGGTGATGAGTCCCCCTTTGGAAGCCTGTGGTCTTACTGCTACATATAGATCTTGGCTGGCCTGTAATTGTCACCCCTGCCCTGTACACCCCACCAATATTCTCCACTTTCTTCTATCAACATTTTTGTCTTCCTGCTTTATGTATCACATGTTCTTTGCAACCTAAATACATCAGCTGTCCCAGTAACTAGATGATGCTCCTCTTTCATCTTCATTGTGCATTTTTGCTTAAATTGTCTGAATTAAAGAATATACAGTAAATCTCAGTATAAATTGAACATGTTCCTGGGTAATCTGCATTTCTCAGTTAAAATTTCCTCATAATGAAAAGAGTAGTCAAGTACTTCCTTCTTCGTGCATTCTATACTAGAGAGCATTTCTCTCCAATTCACTGAGAAGACATTTTTTACGATAGCCAGTTTTAGTCTTTGCTTTTTAAAATTTGAAAAACAGAACAGAATTTAAAAATGCAGAGAATAATGATAAAAGGGCAAAAACAGACCAAAAAAAGACTATTTAAAAAGCTGAATTGTTTAGCTAGGTAGCAGAGCAGATCCAAGTTTGCATCGAAAGGTCTACTTTGTGGTCAAACATGACCACCTAATAATTTTTTGTAAATGACATCTGAGAGAATGAAGAATGAAACCAATTACAATTTCTAATGGAACATTTGATCTAGCCGATGATTCTGAGGCACAAAATGCCTTCAGGAAGCTTTCTTCTCAGCTGGAACCTAATTTTACTGGACCCATTTTACTCTGTATGATAATGCAGATGTCCTTTATGGCTTCTTTGAGGTCAAAAAGGCATCACTGTGTGCTGTTTAGGAGTAAGTTTCTTTCTAAATAAGATCTGACTGGGTCATTACCCAGAGCAATAATTGGGTCATCAGGGACAAGATGAGCTCAAAATGAAAGAATTATTCACTGGCTAAAGATGATAAGCCACTAAGGCAAAATCAGCAAAGGCCACAGATTGTGTCATCAGAATTAGGCTTTCCTCTTATTTAAAAGAAGTAGGAATTGACCATATATGACTTGTTTGATAACTATTTTAAAGAGAAAATAAGAAAATTTCAATTACTGCCAACCAGCCAACAGTTAAGGAGCAATGATATGTATATTTAGAGGGAAAACAATGTTATTCATAAAAACTATCTAAACATGGCTATGAAGGAATTGGGCTAATTTTAATAAATTTTAAAAATATAAACATTTCATATTTTTAAAATGAACAATTTGATTTGGCATCTAAGACGTGAACTATGATTTTTTACACATGTAATGGTAATAAAGTAAATGCTTTTAAATAGGTGTTTTATTTAAATGATATAGAAATATTGATATTTTCATCATCTGGGAATAAATATCTATTATCATCTCATTTGCATTATTTTTGTTTTATATTTTAAGTCTGAAAATAGGGAATCAACATTCTTTTGTACTCTAATTGTTAAACTGCCATAAATAAAATAATAAAACTTTAATTATAGCCATCTAAGGGTTTAGTAGCTGTTTTTCCTTGGTTTTATTTAACACAGAAAACACTTTCATGGTCAGAAAACAATGAAACTAATAGCTCTATACTTGCATATTTGCATATTTTATTTGGAGAGTTTTATTATATGTATGTTGCCATACATGGTATGTATCTAGCTTCCTGTTAACAGAATTATATTAAATATTGCAGCGAAGTGAACAGTGTTTTCTCATCTCAGTGTTCAAAGGTATACTTGCAAAGCACACCTTATTCATGAGTCCTAGTGGGTAAGTATCATGGATATGGTAAGAAAATACTTTTAGATTTTTTGTATTCATATTCAGGCAACATAATTGTGGTCTCCCAGTCAGTTTAAAAAATTGGTTGTTTATAATCTAGAGTAGGTGATTATTGCAGTCTATAGCAAAATTGTGGTCAGAGCCCACAAAAGCCTATTTAAATCCATGATTTAACTGTGAAAGTGGCTCAGTTGAGCCACTAAGGAAAAGTGGACTTAATACTTACAGGTTGTGAACACATTGTAGGGTGATCAACTGTCCCAATTTGTCCAAGACTGAGGTTTTTCTCAGAATACAAGGCATTCATTGCTAAAACCAGGACCATCCCTGGAAAACTGGTAGAAGTTGGTTACTCTAATACATGTCTTCTGATAGTTGCCCTGGAAAGAGGTACCCCCACCCTTAATTCCAACCAGGGATGACACTGAACCATTTTAAGCATCTCCCCCCACCTAGGAGCTTCATTGCAATGAAGCAAGGGAACAAGGGTCTCAGATGTCTTTGGGAAATGCACCAGAGTGGTAAGAAGATGATATTAGATTGTACTGTAAGTGCGAAGGGAATGATTTGATGTTATGAAATCAGGAAAAGTCTCAAGAAGGAGTGGTTAACGATGTCAAATGCTGTCAGAATTTCAAGTAATACAAGTAGTGATTTTGATTGGGTTTGGTAACATGTAGACTCTTATAAGAGTAGTTTCCTTTGTAGTTTTGGGGATGAAAGCATGATTAGAGTGGGTCTGAGAGAGCATGGAGAGAGAATAAGTGGACTCAGAGTGTGGTCTGAGGACTGAAGTTAACACCATATAAATTTCATCAAATGCGGTAGTATTTATTGTTTGTAACAAATGGGCTTTACCTAAGAATATCGTACATTTGTGAGTTCAAAGCATTCTTTATAAAATCATGCATAATTATAATTTTTGCTTTTTCTAATAAGGCAGAACATTTTTTTCTGGGGCTGTTTTGCTTTTGTAAGCAGGATATGATTACTGTTACATAGTTATAATGAGTTGACACACCCATATCTCTTGTACAAATAATCCAGTTAAAACAAGTCAGGGGCTTTCCCTTAAAAGCTTATCCAACCATGGGGTCCAGATCGCTATTGTTAACAGAATATCAGTCTTGGCTCTGACCTGTCAATATGTAATGCATGGGAAGTCAACTTTCACCTTTTCATTCAAGATGATGATATCTTGGTTTTAAATTATAGTCATAATAATCTTAACAATGATGATAGTTATGTTACTATATTAAAGTTACCAAATACAAGGTCACAAATGAGTATGCCTTTATCTTTTTTTTCAGCTCTGAATTCCATGTCAACAATTTCAGTATTTATTAAATACCTAATGTGCACATTGTATAGCGCTATGTTTAGGTGTTAAGGGAGAGGGGGAAATAAAGTAGATTCTGAGCTAGCTCTGAAGATAGACTGGTCTAGATTCAAACATAGGTTAGAATTTTAAAAATGAGCTAATTTAAAGGGTTATTTTTATTTTAGATTACAAGCAAATTTGCAAATAAGCAAAGCAAAGGACAGAAAAAAGGTCAAGATTATAAGTAAATGGATGCTATTCTAGAATGCATTATTTGTGTTTTTTAAAAGTTTAAAAATTATAGTTGATGTTCAGTATTATTTTATATTAGTTTCAGGTGTACAGCATAGTGGTTAGACACTTAGATAATTTACAAAATGATCTCCCCCATAATTCTGGTACCCATCTGGCATCATACATAGTTATTACAATATTATTGACTATATTCCCTACGTTTCACATCCCTGTGACTGTTTTGTAATTATCAATTTGTGCTTCTTAATCCCTTCACCTTTTTCAGCCAGGCCCCTCTCCCTCCCTCCCATCTGGTAACCCTTAGATTTTTCTCCGTATCTATGAAACTATTTCCATTTTGTTTGTTCATTTATTTTATTCTTCAGAGTCTACATATAAGTGAAATCATATGATAGTTGTCTTTCTCTGTGTGACTTATTTCACTTAGCATAATACATTGTCAGTCCATCCATGTCATCACAAATGGTTAAGACTCCCTTTTTATGGCTGAGTATTATTCCAGTATCTATTTGTACCATATCTTCTTTATCCAATCGTCTATTGATGGGCACTTGCACTGCTTCCATATCTTATGCCTTCCTTGCTCTTTACAGAAGCAAACCCAATTTCCATGGTTTCAGTGGCTAGCATGGAGTGAGAGTTTCTTAGGTCATGAGAACCTGAAGCTCCAGGCTTGCTGCCTTTTCTACTCTTCTGTTGTGAGAGAGTCATATTGCTAATCTAACTACCACAGTAAAAAAAAAAAAAATAGAGGGAAGACTTGAATTTGCTTTCAGAAAAGCAAATGGGGGGATGAGACAAAAGTGAATGCATCTACTCAGAGCAACAACATAAAACACAGGAGTAGAAGAATGAACACAATGGTAGCAGTAATGACATTAAGTAAGGTCTTATTCTGTGTAGGCAATGGGGCACCTATTGATGAATTTAGATGCACTGCCATGATTTTAGGAATAGCCATAAAACAGAGAGGCAACAAAAGGATCATACGTAAAGGTATGGATTTCTGAGAAATTTAAATGACTTGATAGGATTTGGAGATACATAAAATATGTTTAAGGAGGAGATAATTGATGAAATATAGGAGGAAGTGAAACATATTTTCATTATAAAAATTGGTAAGCAAAGAGAGTCAATGGATGGTGAAAAGTTGAGAATACTGCCCCCATCATATCTAGAGATATGCTAATATCATTAATAGCGTTGGCAGAAAAAGGAAATCCCCCCTTTTGCTGAGCGACAATAAATAGGTGCATACCAAAAGAAGGCGGGGAGTTTGGGAAAAAAACTAAAAGTTAAATTTTTGAAAGGGTGTTATTAACAACCACAGAGTAAAGGAATAAAGGAAATGAATGGAAATGAGGACTTATATTCAGAAATTGATACGAAACTTCTAAATCAACATATAAACATTGCAGGGTAGAGAGCAAACAAGCTTCAGCTGAGGCTTTTATTCATAAAACATCAGCTAGAATGTGTCATTCAAGCTACTTGCATAATCATGGCCCAACACTTGCACTGCATTTGCTATTCATGTGGCTCATTTTATTATGGCAACTTAGGACCAGCACTTTTGGTGATTCATTAATTCTATGCGTGTGTGTATTTCTCTTTGAATTAAAGATGCGCTACCTGCATTTAACTCTGAGAGGGTTCTATTATGAAGTGACTCTGATGAGTGTTTTGATGATAGACAGAGGTTTGAGCTTTTAGAATATTTTTTTGATCCTTGTACTGAAACATTCAGTAATGATGCTATGGCAGGAACTCTTGTTGCTCAGTGTCTATCTCCTTTGTTTTTGTAGCTTTACATTTTTATTTACATAAATGTCCAGCTAAAGACTATTTTTCCCAGCTTCCTGCTGCGTTTTGGCCAAGTGATAGGAGTAAAAGTGATTTATGAAAATTCTTTAAAGAGTAATAAGGTTGTGCCCCTGCTGCAGCTTCTTTCTGTATCTGCCAATTGAAACACGGACATGGCGGTAAACCACCTTGGATTGTGAAGAGTATGAGTGTGCTACCACGGAGGGCGGAGCAGTAACATGATCGAAGCTTCTCTTCCCTACACTCTTGAGTTGCCTGTGACCTACATACTCAGACTCTTTCATGAAAGAGAAATACATTTTAATCTCATATATTTGGGGCTGTGGTTGCAGCCAAATTTATATTCTAATGAATACAAGTAACTTTGAGATCAGTGTTCTCAAAAACCTAATGCACCTCTAGACCTTTCTCCCTAAGAGGAGGCCCTGTCATCTATTTTTGTGGAAGTTAACTATTTGAGCATCCTTCCACATTTGCCTTAGTCCCTAGACCATCTATACCTGTTCAGCCACCCCTTTCAGGTGAGGAAAACCAAGTATTTTCTTTTTGCCAAAGCCTGCACTTCCACATTTACACTTAGGTATGTCCCTTTTTAATTCATTAAAGGACATAATCTAGTCATTATCTCTTTTTTTGCAGAGGGCCCTTTGTTCTTGCTTTTAACTCATTTCTTTTCTTCAGACGCATAGTGAATGCATGTGAATGCATAGTTCTCCTTAAATTGGGCAATGATTCCTTCCGTTGAGTATGCTGTGGTCCCGTGGCTTCATTTCCTTTTAGGGCAACCTGTTTATATGATGGCGCTGTGTATACTGTCTCAATTTCCTTTTCACTTAATCTTTAAATAGTGCCCTACAAAATGTCTTCCATTCTAATTATGTTATTGAAACTGCTTTTTAAAAAGGTCATCTTTTGCTTTTTTTCACCTGATTATTAAAATAATAAATACTCATTCCAAAAGAAATCAGAAAGTATAAAAGGCAGAGACCTAATCCTTAATCTACCATGTAGGATAAATGTATATGCAATCAACATAAATATTATAGAATATTAATCATATTATAAACATTAGGATATGTACAAAATATTGTATATAAATATATAATGCACTATTTGGGACATATTTTAATATTCATAATATTTAGTATATATTGTACATTTTAATATATTTGGTGTATATGAATACATTAGATGCACACTAAATATATGAATTATACATAATATTTGGTATGCATCCTAATATTTACAAGTATATCTATTTTATATTTATTTTATTTAATGAAATAATGCTATGTTTGTCTTATTGTAGTCTGTTTTTCAGGTGCCTAATGTAGTTTGGACATCTTTCTTCACCAATAAATGTATCATGTAAACACCTAGGTAATATTGTATTAAATAGATATTCATTAACTTATTTAAATAATCCATTATGGTTAAACATTTAGACTGTTTCCAGTTTTTGCAATTATAAACAATGTTAAAATATTTATCTCTACATGCCAGGCTTGCTCTGTCCTTTTTGTTCTCACAGATGTTGGTCTTTTCCCCCTGAGAGACATTTTCCTCTACAGTCTCCCATATTCATTTTAAGCAGAATAAGATGCAAATCTGATCTAACTTCTCAGTGGAGACTGCTCATTTTCCTTTCCTCATTGGTATCAGTCTGTATGAGTTTTTGTAGTCTCCACCCATTATGGTACTTAATTATATTTGGTCTTCAGTGATCACAATTGCATGCATGTTCATGGTGCGCTCTATTAACCAAGGGATAGGCTTCTTCTATGATTTCTGAATGACTCAGCACCATTGTTCTGTGAAAAACTGCATCCCCTGTCTGAAGAACTTCAGGTCAGCCCTCAGTTACAGGAAGGGTGTGTGTGTGTGTGTGTGTGTGTGTGTGTGTGTGTGTGTGTGTGTGTGTGTCAGCGAGAGATGGGAGGAGAAGGGGCTCAGTAGAAAGATTTAGTTCTGATTTTACACACACACACACACACACGGTTATAACTGCATTCATTTCCCAAAACAAATTTGACAAGGATCACTTGTCAAGTTAACTTTTGTCAGCTTAATTGACATTTGAACAAGAACATTTTGTTTATGACTCTAATGGAGTCATGGGGTACCACATGTGGAAAGGTGGCATGTGGATAAAAAATGGAGCAAGGAGCAACAAGGAAAGAGCTGGAGGCTTGGAAGTAGCAATACATCAGATGAGACAAATAGTCATGCAGAATTTTGTCTATGAGTAGAGACGAAGAACCAGAGCTTCCTTTGTACGTGACTTTGGTTAGCAGCCGTAAGTATAAAGGGTCTGGATTTTGATTCTTATCCCACCTAGGCCACATACTTATTATTTACCTCACACAGGCCTCAGTTTGTGAAGTGGGGGTAGGATTTATTATTCTGCCTATATCAGTGTAGCTTACATACCAGATTATGTAGTAAATGCACTTCAAAACTGTGAACTCTGCATATCTGCGGCAGATGGCATTTTCCCAAAATGGCTGTGCAGCATCTCCTACCCCACCTGACCCGTGACAATGGGATCTGAATACTTTCCCATCAAGAGGTAGTGATCTGTGTCCAACCCCACCACCCACCATCTTTGAATCTCAGTGGGCTTGTGACTACTTTACCTAATAGAGTATGGTGGGTGTGATGCTTCGTGACTTCTAAGGCTGTGAGATGTAATGCAGATTATGCCTTGTTTTTTTGGTACACACACATGAGAGCCCTGAGTTACCATGTAGGAAGTCCAGCTGATTTGTGGCTGCCATGTTTTGAGGAAGCACTGATCATGCAGAGAGGCCACGTGTGGGTGCTGGTTAAAGATGCCTCCAAATGATTCCAACCCTTCATCAACCATTTTACTCTTCTCAGCTGAGGTCCTGGATATTATAGAAACAAACCATGCTCACTGTGCCCGGTCCAAATTCTTGACCCATAGAATCTTTCACCGTAATGAAATAGTTATTATTGTTTTATGACCTAAAGTTTGGGGTGGTTTGTTATGTAGCAAATATAATCACAACAAAACTTAAGACATGATAATCCTTATTGTGATCTGTCGGCTTAGGAAAACACACTAGGATTTAATCTCTGATAAAAAGCAAAGGTGAATGATTTGGAAGCTCCAGTTAGGAAGTAAAGTAGATTTGGTATCATTAGTGCTTCTTTCCAGAGTGAGCTTTTAGGTCAGAGAATGGCTGGGGATACTTAGTCTATAACAAATTGGAGACCCCCTTTCTCTGGATCAGCTGGGATAATGAAACTCATGGAGACACCCTGGCCGTGGCCTTTAACAAGGAACCTCAGAGAGGTGCAGGCTGCCCCAGGCCCCACGTGCTGCTTTTCTTGTGTCTCTGCCAGACGGAACGTTGTGAGCCAGCACACCAAACTGTCATCCTGATCCAGAGCAGCTGTCTAATTACGATTTTGTTATTATTAATTACAGAGTAGAAAATCATTTGTAATTAGCTCAGCCTAAATCATAGTTTAAACAGCCAAAAATTACATTACAAACTAAAGTGTAATTAAAGCACTACACTAAAGTGTTTATTTAAACCCAGTTTAGTTACTGCAAATTTTTCAATCAGCTTCTCGGGATCATACATAGATTTAATTAGTCTCCAGTACTGACAGTTTAGTGCATTTATTCATTAGCCATCAATATTGCCGAACAAATGTAAATAAAATGTAGACAGAGATGCTTTAAAGGGGGCAGTCATGAAACATCTGGGTGAGATAATAAGGCTGGGAAAGATGTGCATGTTAATGAGTCTCCCAGGCTGCTGGAGGAGCGCTGGCTGTGGGAAGCAGAGCATCTCTGTCCTGATCAAATTTGCAGTGTAGGTTTATGCTGCAGGTTGAATGGAATGGTCTTATGGGGTGGGGTGGAAGTCATTTGATTCAATCCTTACCATTGCTCTAGGCACCACTCGACATAATTCTGGATGGAGCTAAAAGAGAACATTCCACTCTGCCAACCTCTGGGGCTCTACATATCTTTTTCAGATACAGAAGAGCTTATAAAGGGATGTTCAGGAAGAAGTAGCTTTTTTCTTGAAGGGTTTAGAGAAAGTGATCTCTGTGACGATAAGTATCATGCATATTCCAGGGAATAAATTTTCTATTCAAGGACTATTGTTTAGAGAACTGTCCTTGCCACACATGCAAAACTGCCTGCAAATACTTCTAAATGAGTTAAAAATTCTTGAAAGTACTCTTCAGGACAGCCCTACACATTTTGTCAATAAGGCTTTCATTTCTCAACACATTCTTGGTAGTTCTTTTGAAGTGCCTTCAGAATTACCCACATCATTTTTTGCTGGTTTGCTTTATAGCCTTCAAACCCCTTTCTCATTTTCCAGTCTTGTCCCCCCTCATCTTTTTCTTCCTTTTTCATCCTACTGACAGAATTACTTCTCTAGAATGCAAGCCTCTTCATTATTTCTTTGCCTATTTCTTTGCCTAAAATTTTGCCCTCCAACATTCAGAAGCTGAAACTTCCCACTTGAGGCCCCCAGTGATCTGGCCAGTCTCTACTTCTCTACCGTTATCTCAGAACTCTGTCTTATCCTTTCACTCTTTAAGATTCCCTAAAAGCATCAAGACATCTTTTGCTGCTATACCTTTTGCACATTTGCTATCTGGATAAGTGAGCTGACTTTCTTGCCTTGGCTTGGCTGTCCTATGCATTATTGAAAATTCAGCTCTGGCAATAACTTTTCAAGAAGCCCTTCCTGATATTTTTGTTCTATTCCTCATTTTAAGTTAACAACTTCTAGTACTGTGTACCGAACTAATTCTGGGAAAGAGTTTGTTCTGCTTAACTCATTAAAGCTAATATTCTTTATGAGTTTTAATATTTTTATGGAATTGCTCTTACAATAAGTCTTTGGTATTATTTCACTGGTCTAGGTTGAGGGATGCTATCAGAAGCAATTCAGGGAGACCTGTTGCATTATTTGTTGTAAGAATAATTTGTTTATTATACAGCTCAACATCCTTTTTATGAGAATCAGTGAGATATTCTTTTGTGTGTTCTCGTTATAGAATTGTTTTAATTTCTTCTTTGTACAGATAGCTAGAAAATCCAGAGTCAAATTCATAGCCATTTTTAGCAAGTGAATGACATTTTGCTATGTGCAGTTAACATATTTATTTTTATGACTTCTCTCTTACTCTCATTTCCCTTTTGTTTTAATGCCTTGTCCACTTATTTCAATATATTATTATTAAAATAACATGTGATATACAGTATTACTGAACATGAAATTATATACTTAAGAATCTGCCTTACGTATGTTTTAGAACAAGGACAAGTGTAAATGAAAAAGAGGGGTCAAGAAAAGGGAGAAAAAGAAAGAGAGTAAAGATAGAATAAAGAAGAAAGAGGAAAAAGTTTATATATATATATATATATATATATAAAGTTTATATATATAAAATCAATTATGCTATTACAGTTCTCCCATTTTTTTATCCCCTTTATCACCCCCCTCCCTGTGCCCCATCCCATCATCCCTCCACCTCTTAGTTCATGTATATGGGTTGTACATATCAGTTCTTTGGCTTCTCTATTTCCTATATTATTCTTATCCTCTCCCATCTATTTTTCTTTTTTGTTTTGTTTTGTCAACATTTTCCCACCACCACTTCCCCAGCCCAACCCATCCCCATCTCCCACCCTCAATCCTTCCCCCATTTGGCTTTGTCGCTGGGTCCTTTATGCATGGTCCTTGATAACCCTTCTCCTTCTTTTTGCCCATTATCCCTCTCCCTTTCCCCTCTGGTTACTGCCAGTTTGTTCTTTATTTCAGTGTCTCTGGTTATATTTTACTTGCTTGTTTGTTTTGTTGATTAGGGTCCACTTATAGGTGAGATCATATGGTATTTGTCTTTCAACACCTGGCTTATTTCACTTAGCATGATGCTCCCCAGTTCCATCCATGCTGTCATGAAGGGTGGTAACTGAAAGAGGAAAAAGATTAAGCACCTTGAACTTTGTCCAAATGTAGTGTCCTATATGGCCACATTTCTTTGGTGCAAAGCAAATAAATTAGCACATTCCTCTTAGAGTAGGACACTAGTAATAATGAGTACTACCTTTATCTGTACATATATGAGTTCTTTCATACAATTTTCACTCGCAGAAATGTTTTCAGAACATTCAGTATCATCAACATCAGTAATCATTCAATTGAGTTATAGGATGTATATATGATGAAACATCTCGAGAACCCCCAACCGTTCAGATTTCAGTAATTCTGGCTAGTACCTCCATCATGAAAATAAGCCTGTTTGTTATGTGTATTTGTTTGAGCATGATGGTTGCTAATAAACAAAATCTCTTCTAACTTATGATTACCCAAAACCTGGGGATACCATACAAGATCATTGAACTTATTATTTAAAAATTTCCCCATTTTAAGTTTTTATTTTATTTTATTTTTTGAGATGAATTCAGAGCCATGATATAAGCCTGCAGCAGCTTTCAACAAATCAGCCTCTTCCACCAAAGTTCTTCACACACTGACAGCAAATTGTTTAAAGATTTCCAGGTTATTAAAAAGTTGGTCTTGAAGAAAAAGACATTAAATTTTCTTTTGAGTAGTCTTTTGCATTTTTCTTTATATTGTAAATTGAAAGTGGAGAATGAAAATTTAGTAGATGAATATAATATTATTATAATGACAGTTGAGAACACAAAATTCAAGTCAGTAAGTGATCTGCAATTTCATCCAAGGAGCTAGTCTTATACATTAAAAGCCTTTGCCTCCTAAAATATCTCCTTTCTTCCCCTAAAATTCCTCAGAGGATAAAACTCATCATGTCATAACTGGATATAAAGCTTATTATACAAACACCCTAGGGAGAAAGACATGTTTTCTTAAATTCATGCTAATATAAACAAGATAGATATCTCTCAGCTCCAGAACCACAGTTGGGGACTCAGCTCTGAGACAGCACACCTCTGGGAATAAATTCGAGTTACACTCCAATGTTTGATGGAATATAAGTTTGCAGTACTCTTTCTTTTCTCATTTTACTTGGAAGCCATTACGAGTAAGACCCAAGTTTACAAGCACTCTAATGGAAGGGAGACACCAGAGCCTGGCGTGTTCAGAACTGCATCCTGCTACCTGGCACCACCCTCGCAGTGTGTGATGGTTCAGAGATTCACTCACAAAAGCCCATCAGACACAGTCAGATGGGTTAGAACTGGATTTACTTGGGGGCCAGATACCTGGAAAAAAGAATTTCCCAAAACTGAGACTCTCCACCACTGCCAAGAAATCCAAGTTCTCTTTTCTGAGTAGTGAGAGTGGGATATGCCATCAAAAAGACAAATCCTGGATATCATATCACTGGTATAATCTCTGGCCCCTTCATTTCTGGAGATTTGATTCCATTCAGATCAATCCTTTCAAAACACAGTTGTGTTCATGTCAGTTCTCTGGTTATAAGACTTTAATGGATAAAGTCCTTCCTCTTAATATAGTGATTTTCTGGGCATGCTCCATTTACTTTTGGAGCCCATGGCCTATTTGGTAGGAGTCTCTCCTCCTACTTCAGCTTATGTCTTTCTCTTTCTCATTAAGGGCCGTATCCTCAACTGTTGACCAGAATCTTGCCCCAATCCCAGTGAACCACCAGAAGTGACAGCACTGAGTGGCCTGACTTCAAGCATTCTTTCGGGCTTATGGTTGATCCCTGCTTTAGTCACAGACCTGTTCTATCTTGGGCCTTGCCTTTGAATTTCCAACATGATGCTATCTTCTTGCGCACTCTTCTTCTATGGTGTGTGTGTTATCTCTTTGTGTGCTCTCAGATCCATTTTCCACCTTTTCCCCACTCTGTTCTGGATTATAAGGTATAGCCTTGCTAACTAGATTTCTCAGGCTCCATGGTCGACTGGCTTTCACCCACGATAAGTTAATGTGAGACAATGTTGGGATTTTTAGAGGAAGGAAGGAAGGAGCCAGGATATGTGTATCTCTCTGTCTCTGCTACGTGGCTGCCATCTCCCACATGATCACAGCCCCCACTGCATAGCTCTTGCTGTGATTTCAGGGCCCACTGGTTCCCCCGGTTATTCAAACCAGCTCTTAGTGAAGAGTTATTTAGCAAGATGAGTCTTATTTCATAATGAAAAACAAAATAATTTATTAACGTTTCCAGTTAAATGCCTACAAGTTTACTTAATGTCATCAGACAGCGTGAAATACAACATCCCAGGTCTATAAAATGGTAAACAAAAGAGGAATGTGCTTCTGCACCTGCTGCTGATGGCGTCGGAAAATCAATCTCTTCTGAGAAAAAGCTTCCAGCAATATAGATTGTTTGAATTACTTACCATTATGTCAAATTCACTTTAGCATCTGCAAACAGACATACTGTATGAATACTGAGAGAAGCACAGTTTTCTCTGTTTGCACATAAAGGCCAAAAGTTGTATAGATTTTTATAATCAAGTAAGCCTTATAATTCAATAACGAGCCCTTTATTTAACCCTTAAACACTTGATGTCTCAGGTCAAGTTGTGTGTCTCTTATTTAAATAAGTAAACTCACATATGATTCACTGCATCAAGACATAACGAAGTATTTAGGAGGGAACTTTCATTTTGAATGTTGATTATCTCCCCATTGTCAGTTCCCTGAGGACTGTGTTTCATTTCTCTTGCTTTGATGAATGGTGATAATACACAGCCAGTTCAGTCAATGAAACTCCCAGAGTAAAATGTATTTCCATAAGATTTCAGCAAAGTATACCAGCTGCTTTAATCCCAGGGCAAATTAGGTATGATCTAGGTTTTTAAATTATTGAGGGTGAATAGTCAAGGGATTGGCTACATACTGGTGAGCACTGGAGAGATGACTGAATGAGGAATACAGGCGTGTTCCAGTTCGTAAGGTACTGACCAAGGGGACAGAAGGAAAGACGCCTGGGCTTCTTTCCTGGAAGTAGATCTGTTACTCCTCAAAATGGTTCACCATGGCCATGGACTCCTTGCTCCTCTCCAGGTAATACTTCTGTATCCAGAGCACCAGGCGTTTAGTCATTCACTCATTCGAATTCTCCCCTCCTAGCCCATCATCACAACCTCTCACCAAAGACTTGGGAAGGAAGGCCTACATGTAACTGTGCAGAATGGGGTTTGGCCTCTTGTTGCCCTTAATCCACATGACCCAATATTATGTTGACGGACACAGGTTTTTATTAACGGGGTTCCAATTTTGGGAGGCCTGAGAGCATTCCTGCTCTCAGCCCTTCTTTCCCACAAGACCCAGAGCTTCTCTTGCTCCCCAATAGATTACAAACCAAAACTATACCCAGAAGTTCCCCATTTCCTTATCAGTCCTTAAGCCAGTCATACAAACAGATGTCCTTCCTTTCTGGAATGTGCACTCATGGATTTCAGAGTCACTATCTTCTTGCAACAACTCTCTTTCTCAGAATCTGAGGTGTGCTGCTCTTAGTCTCCATGACACAGTCCAAGACCCATGTGCCATGCTGCACTGGATCATAGTGTCCTAGAGGCTGGAGCCCAGGGAGGCACGTGTCGCAGCATGGGACACTGCCTCTAGGAAGGGACTTCCAACCATACGGGGCCTAAGGCCCTGGTAGATCCAGCATCTGCCTGGTCCCAGAAGAGCTCCCACCCATGTGAGGAACAAAGCCAGAGACCCAGGGTGTCCAAAGTGCCAAAAGCCCAGAGAGAGAGAGAGAGAGAGAGAGAGAGAGAGAGAGAGAGAGCTTGCATCAAGCTCCAATGCAAGAGAGTCAGAGCATGAGGGTGTCACGGGGGGCACAGGTAACCAAGTTCTTAGTGATCATGGACAAAGAATTGAACTGAATATGCAGAGTTTATAGCAGAAAGAGAGAGAGCAGGTTTATTAAGTGATAGTACGCTCCATAGAACATGGGAGCGGGCCAGCTCTGAGTGGAGATTGACCTCAGGGGTCAGAGGGCTTCTACTCATATAGGGCGGATATTTCCGGACTCGTCTGGGCAGGCTTTTATTGCGCATGTACAAGTAGTTATTAAAGCTACTGCACATGTAGTCTCCCATGATTTTCCTTGACTGGCCACTGGGGATAATGCTATTATAACGAAGTGGGGGTCACGTAGCATCTTCTGTGCAGGTGCATTCATGATTCACCATGATTCAGTGCTTTTCCAGAAACCTGGAACAACCGGTCTTAGAACAGGGTATCTGTCGTGTATCGATGTCCTTTTTCTTAACCCTGGGACACCTCCAGAACTTCCTCCTTCCTATTTCCTGCTTGAGGAGCTCTAGTGCTTCCACGCCTTTGCTTTAAAAAGGGCCTTCCTGAAATCCCAAGTGCAGGAAGCCAGTGGGAGTGTCCAGCTTTTCCTATGGTGTGTTTATGTCCACCATTTTTGTCATCTCCCCAGTGTCTTTGACCCTCTTTTAACTGCCATTTTTAGTAGGGGCAAAAGTTTCCCAGCCAGTCTGGGGTGGGTCATCTGGCTCCTGCAGCTCACTCAGGTGCTCTGTGAGGTCCCCCCTGCTATGTCACCAGTGGTTCCATAAATTAGTTCAGTTCACAGAGCCACATTGTCTTTGTTTACAGTTTGCCCAGGGCAACAGCCTCCTTCCACAGCTCCTCCCTTGGAAAGGGAACTCAAAGGCTACTTGGTGTTTGTAGCTGCCTTTGTTATGCAATGTACCTTAAGCACCAGGCTTTCTGCTCCTTGGGTATTGCCTGCCTTGAAGAAGGCATGGTACTTTTAATCTGATGCCCTGGTACCTTTCCCAACCCCCTGACATTTTGCAGGATTAGAGGCACCTCTGGACCTGGGGTCTCTCCTGTTTTCCAGTGACCTCTGGTCCAACCTACCCAATTACATACACTCGTGTTCATATGCAAATCTTTTGTAACAGAAATACTTTTTTGCTATGCATAAATTTTGTCCAACCACTCTGACCTGCAAGATGTAGTCATACCTCTTTATGGTCATGTGTTCAGGGTTGATTTTCAACTCTGGCACTTCCATGCACCAAAGAGATTGTGCCCATACCAAGCCAGGCATGTAGTATTTTGAATATCCCCTACCCTCGTCAACATGTTTAATTAATGGGTTCCTAAAATGTGCCAGGAATGTTCCTAAATTGTGCTGGTAATACACTGTTAAACAAGACACATAATTCATACCCCTGCACAGAGAAAACAGTATTAGCAAAAAATAAAAATAAAGTATAATGATTGTTTTGATAGAAAAAGGGTAGACATTAGAGAAGCACACTGCAGGTAGTTTAATGTAACATGGAAAACAGAGAAGGCCTCCTTGAGTAAGTGACATTCAAAAGGAGATCTGATGGATGAGTGGGAATTATCTAGAAAATGTGTTATCTAAAATATGTCTGTTGGGGCCAAGGGGGGAAACAGAGGCTGTTCTAGTCAGAGGGAAGAGCACGTATGAAGATGTGACAGAAGAAACAGTGATGAAAGAACTGAAGGAGTTCAGAAAGGCTGCAGTGGACGCTGAGAAAGGTGATAATCGGCAGGCACGGCTAAGGAGGCAGGCAGCGGCAAGTGTCTTGGACGGGTCTGTAAATTAAGTCGTGAAGTTTGAAATGTATCCTAATGGCAAAGAGACATTTTGTCTTCAGCAAAGATTGTTGATCTTAGAAGATCTTTCTGCAGGGTGAAAAAAGAAACCGGTTTTGAAGTTTTTTTAAGAGCGAGAAGTTAAGAAATGTGTCTGTTACTGCAATCCAAATAAAACAATTGGCCATGGTTTGGGTTGAATTTTGGTGACTGAGTTAGAGAGAAATGGATGTATTCGAGAGGTATTTAAGAGGTAGGTCCATTTGTTACTTAACATACATTATGCAGTTTGAATACTTTTTTTCATATACATATACTTTCTATGCTTCTTATATATTCTGAACCCCAAACGAAGACTCATTTTTTTATTAATGGACAAAACACTTAAAATTATACCTCTCAAGATGTTTATATTTGCAGTTGTATTCCCAATTATAAGTCTCTAAAAGGCATGCACTGTGCCCTCTCTCCCAGCACCTAGCACTGAGTTGTGTATGTGGTAGGCACTCAACAGTGTTGTTTGAGGAGCTTAACTGTGCCTGAGTGAAGTTCAGCAACCAAGCAGTCTAACCTTAAAGGGAGCACGCTCTGACTGATTCCTACATGAAGTATGGCTGGATTGTTTGCTGCTTGTGTACTTTTTTATGACCTAGATAAAATATATTTAGTAGAAAGTGATAAACAGTGTGGTGCTTCTGGAATATCTTGAGTCTGATGACCCCTGGACTAACACTGAGTTCATCACACTTCCAGTTCATAAACACATTCGCCCCTGGGCTATGTTTGAGAGGCAAAGGCCTTTCATTTAATATGAAGCTGATATTATTGATTTTTTCCCCACATATAGTGTGGGTGTCATAACATAGACCTTATATTTATTAGTCCGACTAATCATTAGTAGTGGTTGAACTTCAGAAAGTTCAGGGCTTTGGTTGAAGTTTCAAGCACTCCAGCCTGGAAGCTTATCCGGAATGCACATGCACTACGGAAAGCACCAAAGATCTTTTCCTTATTCCTCAACTGTTCGCTCAGTGGCGCTTACTTTCCTTTCTCCCAGCCTTTCTGTTCAAGTACCATCCCATAACTGCCTCATTTGTAAATCCCTTTTCTATACCTTGTTTCAGTTTATTCTAAAATTTTAGCCCAATTTGTTCTAGAGGGCTCTTGAACAGAAATATTTGTTTTTATTACTGTAGGAGGGTAAAAATATTATTTCAAATAGTCTCGAATGTACAACATGGCATATTAGAAGGAACATGAGCTTGTGGCCATATACTGCAGTTTGAAGACAGTTTTAGCCACTTACAGTATGAAGTTGGGGAAATGACTTAACTTTTCAGCTTTTGTTCCCTTATTTACTGAACAGGGATAAAAATAATCTAACAAGATTATTAGTATTAAATGACAAAACAAATGTAAAGGTTCTTTAAAAAAAAAACACACAACCTGCCATAGAGTAGATGGTAAAAAAAATTGCAACTCCACCATCCCATTTCATTTTATTTGGAGCTGAAACTGCATAATGCTTCTTAGACTTCCAAATAAACTATAATGACCTAAAAAACCATGTTCATGATGAACCAATTTTGTATTTCCCATAACACTTATCACAGTCTTGACCTAGTACATGCTCAATAAGCTTTTTTTAAATAAATGTATGATATAAACTTGTAGAAGAGGTTGTAAAGTTTTTCCTGTCACTGATAATGTTATGTTAAACAAGTGTGTCCCAATAAACATTTTGAAAAAAAAGGGACAAGCCTCTTTCACTGTTTTATTCCTAGTCCCTGTCTCACAGTTGAGACTCAATATTTATTTGTTATTAAATGAGTAAATAAGTGAATTAATGAATTAAAGAATGAAAATAATGATCTATTCAAATGATCTAATGATTTGATGATACAAGGTCTCAAGTAGAAAGAAAAATCTATCAGGTGTCAATGTAGGTAGCCTGCAAGAAAAAACATATAAAAGGAAGAGAAAAATTATAGAAGAAGTAGATTTGGCCTGAGAAAACTTCTTGTTTTATTATTATATTTTAAATAAATGATAGGAATTAAGGACAGGTTTTTGATTTAGGGAAGACACCAGCAAAATGGATGTTTCTATGGAAAGTATAAGTCAATTTGTCTAGAATCTGGCATAGTTTTGAGGAAGATAAGGTTTATCTCTGTACCTCTTTTCTCCTTTATCTCTTTTTCTTTTTACTTTTCTCATATCTATACAAATGTAGACTGTTCCCTTTTAACAACACTGCCTGTTGCCTGGGGTCCTGAAATTTTTCTGACTGGTTATCCATTGTTCATTCAATAATTGCCAACATATTTGAAATATATAGTGAATGCTGATGGTGCACCACTCTTGACTCCTACAGGTTTCTTTCACTTGTTCCTTCACCTGTCCTCCAATCCCTGCCTGTTTTGCTTATAGGTTCTGTACCTACAGCCTTCTCCCAGAGTTATCCCTGGGTCACTGGGATGCTTCCCCCACAAATAGCTGAAAGTGTCTGAGAATTTACAATCCTTCAAGGGCAGCCTGTAGCCAAATGGCTAACTGATGGCAGGTTTGAGAGTCCATCTCCTTGCCTTGAGGCAGGACAAACTCCATGATGTCATTTATGTTCAGATCTTCCTGTGGAATTGGGCTGGGTCTGGAAATTATCCAAAATTATAGTATTTCTTGGCTCCTCTCCCTGTCCTGTTGCCCCAGTTTCTCTCTGATATCTCCTGTGACCACTTTTTTAATAAATCACTTGCATAGGTATCCTCATCTCAGAGTTTGCTCTTTGAAAGGTTGAGCTAAGACACTGGAACATTCCCATAGGCCAGGCATTTCTCTCTAACTGTGCGCCTGCGAATACTACTCACCATGTACACGCTGACTAATGAAGGTAAGATGAGGATGTTCCAATTGCTTTGTGATAAGAATTCTGGACCATCCAGAAATTGTTTCTTTTTTAACCTCCTCTTAATGAAATCCTGTTTCTTTTCCAGTTTTTATTCCAGTTACCCATTAACATGTAATAGCCCCTGTCATCTTAGAGTTGATTCTTACTACTTCAAGCTTCTAACTTTTGACTCTAACTCAGATTCTGATTTGCATGGACCAATGAGCATTCCTGATGTAAGTCTTCATCTAGTAGTTGGATGTTTTTCCCAGTTGGTTCAGACCTACGATTCTAGTGCTTCTTTGCCGCGTGTAAGCTCAGGTGTAGGGAAGGGGAGGTGAAGCTTCAGGCCTTCTACTACACAATCAGGGTTAAAAGATGGCTAAAACTCTGTCTTGAAAAAATAGCACCATATGAGCCATTGCTGGTGCAGTGTCTCCAAAATTCTAAATGAAACAACCTTAAAAATCACAGGGGAAAAAGAAGAAGAAAGTTAGCAATACTATTCCCACTAAGAGCAACAGTCAACCTACTACAGTACAGATGTCCACTGAAAACTAGGCCCATAAAATGGAGCTGAAAAACCATTGGGGGCTCCTACTGCATGGTTGCTCTCTTGAAAGACAACCTGGAAGTTTTTTTTCATATCAATTATAGACTGCCTATTCCTGGAATTGAAAAGGCAAGATCTATCATTTATACTATCTAGAAAAATGGGTAGCTATCTTTCTAATGCAAAGAATATACTTTCTACAAAGTCACCAGAATGCACTCTTTTTTCTAGCATCAATACCAACCAAAGATTTTGATCTGAACCAAGTAGTTGTTTATGTTTAGGGGAGAGAGAAAAATTCCTAGAAGTGGGCAGCAGAGGAGGGAGGTGCGCATACATATACCACCCATGAATAATTTGTGAAATAATAATGAAACACAATTGATCCTGAGAAGAATCAACATTGAGAATTTAAGAAGACAGAGGTGTTGACATATACATTTTCTGTTGGCATATAAATTTGCCTCGTGGGGAGTAAAATTAGTTAAAATAGAATTAACAATAAAAATTATTAATATGGTTTTAATTGCAAAATTAGTCTGAAGAGAACATGCATATATGGAAAATAATTTGAAACTATAATTTGATTCTAACTCCAGATTTTATTTAATACAGATTGTGAAATGAAAGGAAAGTTTGTAGATAGGGATCAATCATTTTTTACTTTTTAAATTAGCTTTATATAGGATAGGATTATACTTTGAAAACCTTAAAAGTTACCATAAATACATTAGGATTAGTAGCTTTCATATCACTAAAGGCAAATGGAGGTGAGCATAGAGTAAAAGAGAGAAAAAATGTGCAACTATATTTCAAAGAAAAGTTTTAAAAGTGTTATACAAAAATAATTACAAATAGATTCAAGACAACGATTGTCTTTTTAAAAGAAACAAAGATTCAGACTTAGCTAAAAGCAAAATTTGAATTTGTGATGAAATTACTATTTTCTTACGGTAAAGCATAATTAAACAGGATTAACCTGGGTTTTAGAGCATTAAGAAGTAAATTTTTAAAATAGAAGATACGATTCATAATGGGCATGGAACACTAGTTTATCATGCACCATAGTATCAGTAATTCAAAAGCAAAAATAGAAATACAAACAATAGTTTATTCCAGCATAATTGTTGCAGGAGAATTTAATGGAGTTAAAAATTGAATAACAATTTCATATTGCATTTACGCACATGCACTCGTAGCTAGTGAGACTACATATCCTTTGCAAGATTTTTAAGCATTTCAAAAGTGATCATATACTAGGCTGCAAGACATGTATAGACCTTTAAATAATACAAATTAGAAATAAAAGAGGTTTAAAATAATAAAATAGCAAAGTGAGTTTTAAAAAATAAAATGAGTGTAATCTTTACTGTTGGAGTAAAAAAACTTAAATTTAGAAACATGTACCTTTAGAAAAATAATTAAAATTGAAGTGTTACTTATGAATATTTATGTGATGTGAGCAAAATAGCAGACAGAGAAAAATGCATGGCTTTAAATGTTTTCATTATTTGAAAATAAACAGTGAGAGAAGTGATTAAAACATTTTTTAAAAGCCTAGCAAATTTATCTAAATCATTCAATTAGAATACAAAATTGAATTGATACATTGACATTTTGTTGAGATAACATGAAAATAAAAGCATCTAGAAAACCTGAAGTGGATATGATACATAGAGAGAAAGGTTTTAAAAATCTGATATAGTATTTTCATCATTCACATCTCTGAACACACATAACACAACACATCTGGTTAGTATTTAATACAGCTGACACTTCAACTGCCAGAAACAGTCTTCAATATTATTGCCCAATTTCAAAAAGGAAAAATAAATTTTAAAGAGTAATTAAAATTATCTCAAAAATTTCAAGCCAGTTTTTTTCAGGGGACTAAGAATAGAAACCTAAGATTTAATTTTAATGAGTAAGTTGCCCAAGATATCACAGTTGAGAAATGGTAGAGATAGCATTCAGATTTAGGTTTGCTTAATCCTAACACTAACACTTTAATTTCCTGTGAACTTGCATGGAACAGTTGTCACATAGCTCTATATCTCACATTTAGTTAACACAAAGGCATATATAGAAGCATCAACCTACACGGTGATATGTGATTTTTCTCTAGCACTACCCCGAAAGTGAGTACAGGGACTAGAGTTACTAGCATAGAAATCAATCATTTGGGTTCGTGGAGGATTGGGAGTTGAAGCAGAGGCCTTATTTGTGAAATGAGGTTGAACCCGCTATAGAAAAGTAATGGTGTAAAGAATGTAAAAGGATAGAAGTGTGATTTCAGGGTATGAAATACACTTTTTGAGATGTCAAAGGTAAAAATTTGGAATAGCAAGATAAAAATGTGATAAAGGAAGCGAGTTGGTTCAATTGGATACTGGCTGCAGAAGCCTCAGGAGACTAGACTGAATTTTTTATGAGTCACCCATGTGGACTGAACACTCAGTTTCCCAGGTGACGGCCCATGTTGGAGTGGATGGGAAGACAGTAAAGCAGATGACTCTCACCCAGAAATTTTGGAAAAGTGGTTGAGCTAGGCTGATGGTGATAGTGAGTACCCACATGAACCTCAAAGAAAAATATTTTTCTTTAAAGAGTTCATGTACCTTGAAGCAACAGTGCATCCATATATGAGAAATTTGTGAGGTGAGGTACTTTGTCATCAGAAAGCATGAAGGAAAATGATAGAGAAATTTCATTTAAGACCAAGAAGTTGGCTTTTTGGGGATCACAAGGTATATGTCCAGACTTTACTAAGGAAAAACCTGAAAAGGAGAATGTAGTTGGAACTTGCAACAATAACTACAACAAAAAGAAGGGTTCGTGGGGAGCAGGTTTGGGTTCATCATAAAAGAAATGCTATTGAAGAAAGGCTCCTTGAAGTGGTGATAAGATCCCAACAACAGGAAGCTAGTTGGAAGACTATGGACTGTTAGGAGGTCCTAAGAGGGAGCCAGATAGAAAGTCTTGTCCTCACCTCACTAAATCTATTCAGTCAAAATCCCAGCAAGGGATCTCTAAGGAACCTATCTAAGTGCCCCAGCGGAGAAGGAATCAGCTGTGTACACATCCCCCACCCAGATGGAACCAACCCAGATTATTACTGCATTGATAAAGTTTATTTTGCCTGCTCTTTTCCTGTCCTCCTTCCTCTACTCCAGACTTGAAGGGGCTGAAGCAACAGCGCAGAAGTTGGAAGGACGGTGGAGGGAGGCTCTAGCCTAGGGCAGTTGGGACCTAGGGAAAGGAAGAAGGCTTAAGTGGGATAAGAGTCTGCTGTTCTACTATTATGCTGGATGAAAACTGTTAATTTCAGAAATAAGATAAATCTCATGACTGAAAAGACTTTTCAAATTTCCTTCTGGCCTGAGATTTTATCCAAGGAATGAGGAAAAATAACCCAATAGAACAGATTTGAAAGAAAAAAAAAAAAAGAAAAAAGAAAGAAAAGAAAAGAAAGAAACAATGAAGTTGGTTTTGAGTTTCACACTACCAGATCCAACTCATTAAAAAATAATTTTATAAATATTCACTGAGTGTCTATCATGTACCAGACACTGGGGTTTCAGAGGTGAACAAAACAAACAAGGTCAGTGAATTCATGGTAATTACCTTATAGTGAGAGGCTTGTTAGATGCATAAACAATGAAGATTTCAGATAGTACGGATTTTGTTGAATAAAATTGGAGGAATGTTACACAAAATTTATTAGGGGACTACTTTAGGTATGGTGGTCAGCTGAGACTCCTCTGAAGAAATATTAAAGCTGAGATCAGAATGATGACGGGGAGCCAGGATGCAAGTTATCATGGGGAAAATGTCTCAATAGCAGAGAAAACACCTATAAAAAGATGTAAGATGGGCGCAAGCTGGGTGAAAACCAGGAGTAGAAAGGCAAGGGGTGGGTCTTCACCACTATGGACTAGGGAGGCAGTGGGCTGGAATAAGACAGGATAGATTGGGAAGAGAAAAAACCAGAGACATCTGTAAGGCAGAGATAGGCTTAGGTTTTATCCTAAGTGTGCTAGAAATACATGTCAGAATTGAAAATAAGGAATTATATGATCTGGTTTACATTTTGCAAACATTCCTCTGGGTGCTATATGGAGAGTGGTCAGTGGTATACTAGAGTTGACCTCATAGGCTCTAAAAGTCTATGAATTTTCCAAGACTTTTGCAAGCTGTTTCTTATGGTCATTCTTAAAGTTGGACATGGTGGGAGAATTTATACCATGGAAATTGGCAAATGCTACAAGTCAAGGTTTTCCTTCTCCTTTTAAACAGTTACCCATACACTACTTAAAACAGATGATCGGTTAGCAAAAGAACCTTGGAGACCAATCAGGAAAGCTTTTGCATTTTTCTAGGAAAGAGATGATTGTGGCTTGAGAGGGAGTTTGTGATAGTGCTATACTGATGTGTGCTGACTGGGCTGTGTTCCTGAGAGAGTGATACCAGGGGAGGTGAAGGATCAGATGTGGGGATGCAGGACAGCCATGAGGGATGACTTAAACAGTGACATGTGGAATAACACTTATGAAGAAGGGGAAAAGTGGATGAGAAGCAGGTATTTTTGTTGTGATGATGGGGAGGAGAGGCATGGAGCAAGGGTTTATGTTTGGTTTGTGATGCTCATTAAATACACAAGTGGATAATTGCAATATATGTAAAGTAGTGGTTAATTTTGAGGGAAGGGAGGAGGATGTGATTACAAAAAGGTACACAGAAGTTTCTCGGTTGCTAGCAATGCTCGGAGTCACCCGTACAGGCTCACCTCAGAGATATTGTGGGTTTGGTTCCAGACCACTGCAATGAAGTGAATATCACAATAAAGTGAGTCACACAAATTTTTTGGTTTCCTAGCACATATAAAAGTTATGTTTACACTATACTGTAGTCTATTAAGTGTGCAATAGCATTATTCTAAAAATAATATATATACCTTAATTAAAAAATGTTTCAAAATACTAACCGTCATATGAACCTTCAGGAAGCCATAATCTTTTTTTCCGGTAGAGGATCTTGCCTTCACATTGATGGCTGCTGAACAATCAAGGTGGTGGTTGCTGAAGGTTGCTGCTGTTTGGTAACGGCACAGTAATAGACATGTAGATCAATGGAACACAGTGGAGAGCTCAGATATACAGCCATCTAATATCTGACAAGCAAGCCAGGAATACTCAGTGGGAAAAGATAAACTTTTAAATAAATGGTGTTGGAAAAGCTGGATAATCACATGCACAAGAATGAAATTGGACCCCTATCTTACACCATTCAAAAAAGTAACTCAAACTAGATTAAACATTAAACATAAGACCTGAAACTATAAAACTCCTAAAAGACAACAGAGGAAAAAAGCTCCTTGACATTGATCTTGACAATGATTATTTTTTTAGATATGACACCAAAAGCACAAGCAATAAAATAAAAGATAAAAATGTGGGACTACATCAAATTAAAAATCTTGCGCACAGGCAAAGAAACAACAAAACAAAAAGGCAACCTACTGAATGGGAGAAATATTTGCAAATCATATCTGAGAAGGGCTTAATATCCAAAATAGGTAAGAACTCAGGCAACTGAATAGCAAAAAACATGCAATCCAATTAAGAAATGGGCAGAGGACCTGAACAGACATTTCTCTAAAGAAGACATACAGATGGCCAAGAGGCACATGAAAAGATGCTCAACATCACTAATCATCAGGGAAATGCAAATTCAAACCAAAATGAGATATCACCTCTCACAACAGGCTACCACCAAAAACACAAGAGATAACAAGTATTGGCGGGGACGCGGAGAAAAGGAAACTCTTGTGCATTGCTAGTGGGAATGTAAATTGGTACAGCTACTATTGGAAAAGAGTATAGAGGTTGCTCAAAAAATTAAAAATGAAACTACCATATGATCTAGCAATCTCTTTCCGGGTATATATCCAAAGGAAATTAAATCAGGAACTGGAAGAAATACCTGCACTTGCATGTTCATTGTATCATTACTCACAGTAGCCAAGATATATAAACAACATGATAGTCCGTCTATGGATGAATGTATAAAGAAGATGTGAGATATATATAATTGAGGTCAGAGTTACTTTCCTGGCAGTAATTTCTCAAGGTTTAAAAGATATTGAAACCACTCTTCCACATTGTTCCACTAAGTTATTGTAGCTCCACTATCCCTTTAACTCAGCGACATAACTCTTTATTATATCATTTCCCAGTGCACAGAAGTCCTTTGTTTTTCCAGTCCCAAAACTGGTTCCATTTTCTTCACTGGGACTTGTGACATTTTCTTGTTCAAATGGATAAGAAGACAAGGAGATTCTTAACTGATTTGTTATAATTGTGAAATTGGAAATAATTTATTTCTTTTTTGCTTTTGATCATCATGACAGTATTGTTTTTGTCATTCTTGACAATGCTTGATTTGACCTCCAAATGTGACATTGTCTCCATGCAGATTAATCAGTATCCCTCTCTTCATCTTTTCATTGCTTTGTAAACTGCCAATTTAGTGCACACTAGCTTTGACTAGTCACAAAAACTGAGTGGCTTCACAGCACTTGTGGGGAGATGTATAACCATCTTCCTCTAAATTGTGCCTACTGCCCAGTTCATCACTCTCATTAATGAAGTGCTGTGTCACACGCCAATCATGCTTAAAGGAATGTGTCTTCATCCTCTGCTCTTAAAATCAAACAGAAAGTCTGTTGTCACTCACAGTTCACTAGTAATAATGCAGGAGGTAGGGGTGGACCATGTATTCCAGGCCTCGGCAACAAGCTATGGCAGGCCTCCTCAGAGGTGGGCCAAGAGAAGAATTTCCATGGAGATACTATGCCCAGCTTCCCCTTCCACCTCATGCTCCCACCAAATAGATGCCATAATAACAGCTGGAATATTTGAACAAACTTTGGGTTTGGTCTGCAAGGCTTTTGTTTTTTTTTTGCCGCAAATATATTACTAGAGCTTTCCAGCCCCACCCAGTATCTTAAGGCAAGACAATGACACTTGTTTCTTTTGGTTTTGATTAGTGTTTGAGATCTGGATTCATTTTCTGAATACTTTAAGCTGAGTATATTTGTTCTTTTAATACATAAATTGTCTCCCCTCCCCCAAAATTCATGTTGGACCCCTAAGCCCCAGTGTGACTATATTTGGATGTAGGGCCTTGGAAGAGGTGATAAAGGCTAAATGAGGTCATAGGGTAGGGACCTAATCTGATAGGGTTGGTGCCCTTGTAGAAAAAGAGAGACACCATAGTTCTCTCTCTCTGTCATGTGAGGACACATCTGCAAAGTAAGAGGAGGTTTTCACCAGAAACTGGCCATGCTGGTACCCTTGTCCCAACTTCCAGTCTCCAGAACTCTAAGAAAATAAATGTCTGGGGTTGAAACCATCCAATCGATGATATTTTGTGATGGCAGCCTGAGCTGACTGAGACAGTGCAGAACTGGGAGAGCCAAAGTCCTTGTCCTCTGTCCTCACTGCTCTATGAGAAACAGATTAGTACTTGCAGCAATAAAGGTTTCTAGGGGAAGAACAGAATGCCTTTTGGGTAGCTTATCATATATGTTAATGATTCCCTAAACTTGTCTTGATAAAATAAAGTCTATCTGTCTAATTACATTTGCCTATTATATTTGTATCCAATGCTGCTATAGGTTTGAAGTACACCAGTTTTTCAGTAATGTCTAATTTTATTACAGTCTTTTGTTACCCTTGTTATCCTCATTGCACTTATAATTCCTTATTTCATGCCTGTATTCTCAGCTATGCTATAAGCACTGTGATATGATTTGTATATATTTCACTTAAGAATTTATCCCCAGTGACTACCACAGTTCTTGCCAAAGAATAAGTGCCCAATGAATATTTATTAAATGAATAAAATTGTATAAATGAATTCCTGTTTCATTATAATCTCATTTGTTTTGGGGCTGAGGCCAAAATCTTGGACATTCTAATTAAACTGACAGCTCTGTATCTTCTGGCAAGATTAAAGGAGATCAGACCTAAAGATATTTGGATGCATGTGCTCAGTTTAGACAGGAGGGGATGTTTATCAGAATCTAATCATCCATGTTTGTGTCTATTTTTCTGCTTTTTTGCCCTCCACACCCAGGTGCAACCCACATAAAAAGGTTGTGAAATCCTTTTTACCTTCCCTCCAGTAATAATCTTCCTGCTTTCGAAAATGAAAAGCATTATCGTTGATCTTGGGATTCATAGTTTTCCTAGGTTGTCTCTTCCTTGCCTCTGTTTCATTAGCATGGACTTTCACTGTGCCATAGAAACAGAGGTAACAGTGTCCTCAGAAATCTGTCCCTAGTGTTTGTCTTGCCAGGCTTCACTGATGGGAGGAGGGCCCTATTCTGAGGCAGCCCATTTTGTTGACAGGTAGTCTGATGATGGACATTTCATATGTTGACATGATATCTATGCCTTTTACATGGTGTGCGCACGTGTGCGTGTGTGTGTGTGTGGGCGGGGGGAGAGAATGAGAATGAGAATCTGCTTTGTGAAATTTCAGAGATGTATGTGACACAGTTTCGTGCATTTTATTCTTCTCCCCATTTCTGGCCTTGCAGCCTGTGCTTTGGAGACAGTTCTTTTGCTACTTGGATGACAATTTGGGTGCCTCCTGTTTTTTTTTTGTGTGTGTGTGACTTGTAGAAATAAAACATCTTCTGGTTATTATTAGTCATTAAAAGTCTCATTTTAGCAGTTAAATGTGTATTCTCACACAGTAGTCAAAATTCTGAAATTGATGTTGCTTCAGTCCTCCGACTTCTTGGCTGACTCAGGCTCTGAAGAGAGGACTGACCTGCTTTTTCCTTTCTTTCTCCAACATGAAGTTCTCCTTTTCCTACTCCAGCTTATACCTTTGGATTTAGATCAAGTGGAAAGAGAAGTGTAAAGGTGTAGGAAAGTTCTTACCTAGCAGGTACTATCATGGTTTAGTATTGATGCTTTGAGTTTTGTGAGTATTGAAGCTGATTTTTTCTCTTAAGTTGGACTTTCACTTGAAAATTATACCATTGCTGGTATTTTTATACCTGTACTTCCCTTAATACAGGTGATTTTTTCTTCTGGTTCACCATTCACAACTCTCCATATACCTGATGATTTCACCAACGCAGATCTTCTCTTAAAGTCCCATATCCTCACTTGGTGGTTCTCTTGGACAAATTCCTTCTAACATGATTCCAAGCTCACTTTCTCTTCTGCAAGCCCTATATCTGGGCTATGAGAAACACTTACCTTCCTGGTAGGGCTACCTCTCGCTTGTGTGGTTGCTTTCTGTGAAACAGAAAAAAGTCACTCTGGAAAAATGCATCTTTTTAGAGCACATGACTTGGCAAGTCACCAGTGACTGTGCAAAGAAAAATACACCCCTTTAAATGGGAAGATGTGGTTCCACCCTTGGGAACCAGAGGGTACATTTTAGTCTTCAATCGCCACTTACACCAAGCACCTTTATGTAGCAAATCCACTGCTCAACCTTCTACATGGAAGGCCACTGCAGCTCCTCCCCTTGTTCCATTGTCAAAGTCAGAGTGGCTAGCTAGCCACAGTCATCCACCTTTGGGCTATTGCTGGTGTGGGTTTGGTACCAGTATCTGTTTTCTGTATACCAGGGACACAAATCAGGTTCTCCAAACAGTTCTACTTATGTCTGATTCCTCTGAAAGGTTGGGGTCTCTTCTCCTTCCTGTGAGGTAGGGCAAATACCACTGCTCTCCAACAACTCTTCCTCTCTCTCTCTCAAAAAAAAAAAAAATCCTCTCTACTCTTAGGCCCTATAATATTAACCCTTTTATGTTCTCAAGGTATTGATCAAATTGTATCAGGCTGAACTTCGCCAGTCGGGCTCAGATTGTCATGCACCTCACTTTGGAATGTGGAAATAGTTGTCACTTAGTGGTTTGTTCCCAGTCTTTTGTGATCTCAATCAAAAAGATTTAAAAACTCCATATTTTTTATCCTTTCACATAAAAAACCCCATATTCATGTTGCTTCTGAAAAATGCAGAATTCTATCTCTTTTTTACATTCAACCAGCTCAAATATTGAAGGCATCTATTATGTGGTCTGTACCACCTAGTCTCCTTTCCATTGCCTGTTCCTCAAAAATGACATTGGCTTTCAGGCCCTTCCCCATCCTGATTTCCTCTTCTGGTCATATTCTAATTTGCCATGGTCCTTAAATATTGACCTATAATTGAACATAATACTCCAGATGTGGCTTGGTCAGAATATAGAAAGACGATTACTTCCCATAAACCAGAAATTACACTTTTATTAATGCAGTCTAAGATCCTTGGCTTTTTAGCAGCCACATCACACTGAATTACAGAGTTGACTGTAATTCAGAATAATATCCAATTTAAAGCAAGTGCTATTCCCCTGCCAGCTGAACAGGGTTTCCCATTTTAATGGAGCATTTAAGTGAAAATGAGGTTAATATGTGACCAGAGGTAGCATTAGACCACCAAAGCACGTTATGTTTCTAAATTGGTTGACTAATAAGTGTCACAAATCAGCTCAAGTGAAACTGGAAGTGTCAACTACCCTGACTACTTGTCAACAGGAGGAGAAATTGGGGTGGTGGTGGTAATAAACAAGTCATTTTTCAGAATTATTCATAGGTATTTTGTCTGAAGGAATAGGCTTAGTTATTATACAACTTGCTCTCTTCAGATTTTAATGTGGTATTTAAAATTCAACTCCCTTTAATTTTTAAAATCAACAATGTCTCTGATTTTAAAATACTTGTTCATTGTAGACATTTGGAAAACATAGCAAAGTTTAAAGAAGAAAAATTAACCTACATCAGCAGAGATAACTACTATTACGGTTTGTTTAGTGTAAATACTTTCTCATTTGAAATTGCTTTAGCAGAACGGAACAGTCACTTGCATTAACACAGCTTTATAATAGTCACTTTAATTGCCAAAGATAAATGCCACTGAGTTTCTTCAATCCAAAAGCACTTCCCTGAGCAATGCTTGTGGTGGACATGACTAATATATAACTCATTATGCAAAAGTTAGAGAAATCTGGTGTATAATGTATCTGTATCTTTTAGATAGAACCATATGACACTACCATGTTTATAAGTAAAAAGTGGCTGAATATTGGCAATATCATATGGTGCACTACGGTAAATTTATGGCAGTCTTGCAGAGTTTCTTGAATTCTATGAATGTCTTATATTTAATCTAAGTAGCTCCATTTGGCAGGAGAACGGCAGGGGCTGGAAACAAACAAGTTGCCCACATCTATGTTTTTCAACGAGCAAATCGCAAAGACTGAAGAGATCAAAATTTTTGCATAAATGTTGATATGCAAAGCATATTTTAAAATACTTTTAATGTGCTTGGTAATTGTGTTCTTAGGTAGTATATTTCTAAACATGAGTTTTTGATTATTGATGCCTGTTTTGAACTCTGTTTCTAATAGAGATAATGCTGACCAGGAACTGTAGGTTAATGTTAATGCCCTCAGAAATGTTCAAATAATGTAGGAGTTTCTTTAGCCCCACTCTTTTCATTTTCAGGAAACCCCAAGACTGCATGTCCATGTAAACACATTTTCAAGTAAGGTGAATAAAGCCTCCTCTTGGTCCTAGTAAAATATCTTAAGAGTAGTATAAATTTAATTATGGATACTAGTCTTCCATGTGGGTAGCACTTGAGTGAAAAAGAAATACATTTTTTGTTGTGATTATTGCCAGCAATCAACTGTTCAATTGAATTAGACTTCATTTTCCATTTTCCTTGCCTTTCAAGGTATAATTAAAGCCTGATGTCATATCTCACTGGAGCTCTCATCAATAACTTCCACTTAACCACTTTTAAGAAAACAGTCAGCCTTTGGACTCAGACAAGGAAGCTACAATTCATGACTTACTGTTTAGATGACCCTTAAAAGTCATCCCTGGTCAATAATTCAACCCAGTGTCCAACTCTCTGTATAAGGGAGAAGGAATTAACCTTTCATGCCCTCATAGCAATGTTTCATCTAGGTAATGTAAATCATTTAGATTGAAAACATAAGAAGATAAAAAACAGATTTACTCTTTGCACATGGGTGAAGTGAGCTAAGAAAAGAAAAATCAGATTGGAAGGCAAGAAGGCAAAGGAGTGAATGAAAATCACATGGACCTCCTCCCAGGACTAAGCTAGAATTACAACTAAATTGTGGAGAAATCACCTGGAACAAACAACTGACCAATAGAGAGACAGAAGCCTTATAACCTCGGACAGACAAAAGAATCAGTTTCAGCACAATCTGACTGGTAAGGAGTACAACAGAGACTTGAGAAGGCTGACTGGGCACCCTCAGGTGGCAGCGCCAGAGAGATATTTAAGTGGCCAGTCGGATCCCCCTGAGAAGAGTAGGGTCTAAACCATAAGCAGGGATCCACAGTCTACAGCACCAGAAAGTTCATAGATAACAGCCAGCTGTGAAAAGCAGCAGGGCCACTCCCTGCCACAGATGGGCAGCTAGAGGCTGAAAGAGCTGTTTAAAGGGCCAACTGCAAATAAATTTTGTGGCTGCAAATGAAAATTTATTTGCAGCCACTTACCCTGGGCTCCAGCAGGGGTGGGGGCAGAGTGGGCTAGAGATGCCCCCAGTGGGGGTGGAGGCTTTGGAGACAGAACTGAGAAAGCAACTGCAGAGATCTTGGCACTGAGTCATCCCCCATGTGGCAGCAGCCATTTTGCTCAGGCAGACCACTCCCCTGAGCAGCAGCAGTCTGAAGAGAAACATTAGCTCCACCCCCAGGAGGGATTCTGCCCTGCCCTATGATGCTTAAGCCTGACTGCTGAATGCAGTGTGACTAGATTAACAACTGAGGGAGACAGCCACAGACAGTAGATCCCTGCAAGTCTTGACCAGGCTGCCTAAGGACAGAAGGGGTCAACATCTGACATCACCAGAGGCCAATCCAGAAAGAAAAATAGGGGTAAACAGTAGAGGCTCCCGAGACAAAATCAACTGTGGTCTTCTCCATGACTTGTGATATTTTCCATACTACATAACTTTTTAACATTCATTTCTTGTCCATCAAGTTGGTGCATATTAAGACACTAGATTTTACACTATAGTTTATTTATCTCCTTTCTTATAATAGTATTAATCTCTTTATAGCTTTATTAATACTGATTCATTTGCTATTGATAGTAGGATTGCAGGGGGTAAGTATTTTTGCAGACATGGGTTTGTTTCCTGGGCTTTGTGGTTTTGCTCTGGAAGCCAAAAATGGAAAGATAAAGAAACAATCCCCAATCAAAAGTAAAGGAGGAATCCTCGGAAAGACTACTAAATGAAATAGAGGCAAGTAGGCTATCAGATATTGAGTTCAAAATAATGGTTATAAGGAAGCTAATGAACTCAGTGAACTCAGTGAGAATTACCAAAAACTACAAGGAAACTATGAGGGACTTATGGCAAACTATATCAGCACAAAAAAGGACATAGAACTGTCAAGAAGAACTAAGTGGAAATGAAGAATACAATTTCTAAATTGAAGAACACAGAAAGAATCAAAAGCAGGCTAGATGAAGCAGAGGATCAAATCAGTGAACTGGAGGCCAAGGTAGTAAAAAGCTCCCAGAAAGAGCAAGAAAATGAAAAAAGGCTCAAAAAGAATGAAGAGGTGTTAAGGAAATGAAGGACAACCTGAAACATAATAATAACCATATAACAGGGATACCAGAAGGAGAAGAAGAGAAGCAGAGGATAAAAAAAACCTGTTTGAAAAAACAATGGTAGAAAACTTCCCTAATCTGAGGAGAGAAAGAGTCACACAAGTCCAGGAAGCACAGAGGGACCCAATCAAGAGAAACCCAAAGAGGCCCATTGTATTTAAGACACATCATAATTAAAATGGCAAGTATCAAAGACAAAGAGAGAATCTTAAAGGCAGCAAGGGAGAAACAGGAAGTAACACACAAGGGAAATTTGAAAACCTGGGTGAAATGGACAAATTTCTAGAAAAATATAGCCTTCCAACACTGAATGAAGAAGAAGCAGAAAGCCTGAACAGACTGATAACAGCAGATGAAATTGAAGCTGTAATCAAAAAACTCCTGGCACACAAAAGCCCTGGACCAGATGGTTTCACAGGAGAATTTTACAAAACATTTAAGGAAGAACTAACCCTTGTCCTTCTCAGACTATTCAAAAAAAAAATCCAAAAAGATGGTTGGCCCCCAAATTCTTTTTAGATGCCAGCATCATCCTAACCCCAAAACCAGATAAAGACACTACAAAGAAAAAAAGCTACAGGCCATTATTGCTGATGAATGTACATGCTAAAATCCTCAACAAAATATTGGCAAACCTCATGCTGCAATACATTAAAAAGGTGATACACCATGATCAACTGGGATTCATCCCAGGTATGCAAGGATGGTGTAATATTCACAAATCAATAAATGTAATACCTCACATAAACAAAAGGAAAGACAAAACTCACCTGATCACATCAACAGATCTGGAAAAAGCATTTAATAAGGTACAACACCCATTTATGATAAAAACACTCAGCAAGGTGGGAATAAAGGGGGCATACCTCAACATAATAAGGGCTATGTATGAGAAACCTACCCCCAACATCATCCTCAATGAGCAAAAACTAAAAGCTTTCCCTCTAAGATCAGGAGCAAGACAAGGATGTCTGCTTTCACCACTTCTATTCAACATGGTATTGGAAGTCCTAGCCATGGTGGTCAGATAAGAAAAAGAAATAAAAAGCATCCAAATTTGAAAGGAGGAAGTGAAACTGTCATTGTTTGCAGATGACATGATAGTGTACATAGAAAACCCTAGAGACCCCCCCCCCCAAACTACTCAACCTAATAAGTGAATCTGGCAAAACAGCAGGATAAAAAGTCAGTATTCAGAAATCGAAGGCATTTTTATACACCAGCAGTGAAATATCAGAATCAGAAATCAGGGAAAAGATCCCATTTCCTATAGCCACAAGGAAAATAAAGTACCTAGGAATAAACAGCCAAGGAGGTTAAAGACCTATACTCAGAAAACTACACAACACTGAAGAAAGAAATTAAGGAAGACACAAATAAATGGAAGTATATACCACGTTCATGGATTGGAAGAATTAATATCATCAAAATGTCCATACTACCCAAAACAATTTATAGATTCAACACAATCTCTAATAAAATACCTATGATATATTTCACAGATATAGAACAAACATTTCAAAAATTTATGCAGAACCATAAATGATCCTGAATAGTTGCGACAATTTTGAGGAAGAAGAACAAAGTCGGAGAAATCACAATACCTGACATCAACCTATATTATAAGGCCACTGTAATCAAAATAGTCTGGTACTGTCATAAGAACAGACACATAGATCAATGGAACAGAATAGAGAGCCCAGAAATAAACCCAAGTCTGTATGCTCAAGTAATTTTCAACAATTGGGGAAGAAGCATAAAATGGAGTGGATGTAACTTCTTCAACAAATAGTGTTGGGAGATCTGGATAGCTACATGCAAAAAAATGAAATTTGACCATGAAGTTACATCACACACAAAAATAATCTCAAGGTGGATGAAAGACTTAAATATAAGTCATGACACCATAAAAGTCCAGAAGAGAACATAGGCAGGGAAATCTTACACATTCTATGTAGCAATATTTTCACCAATATGTCCCGTAGAGTGAGGGACTTAATGGAAAGAATAAACGAATGGGACTGCATCAAAATAAGAAGCTTCTGCATGGCTAAAAAAAATCAGCTTCTGTATGGCTAAAGAAAAATGAAAAGGGAACCAACCATATGGGAAAATATATTTGCCAATGATACCTCACACAAGGATTTGATCTCCAAAGTATATAAAGAACTCACATGACTGCATCTAGGAAAACAAATAATCCAATTAAAAAATGGACAAAGGACCTGAACAGACATTCTTCCAAGGAAGACATACACAGGGCCCAGAGACATATGAAAGGATACTCAGCATCATTAGCCATCAGAGAGATGCAAATTAAAACCATGATGAGATACCACTTCACACCAGTCAGAATGGCCATCATAAACAAATCAACAAACAACAAGTGCTGGCGAGGATGTGGAGAAAAGGGGACCCGAGTGCACTGTTGGTGGGAATGCAGACTGGAGCAGTGACTGTGGAAAGCAGTATGGAATTTCCTCAAAAAACTAAAAATTGAGCTGCCTTTTGACCCAGCAATTCCACTGCTGGGATTATACCCTAAGAATCCCAAAATGCCAATTCAAAAGAAACTATGCACCCCAATGTTCATAGCAGCACAATTTACAATAGCCAAGAGTGGGAGGCAACCTAAGTGCCCAAAATTAATTGAGTGGATTAAAAAAATTGGTACATTTACACAATGGAGTACTATGCAGTAGAAAGAAAGAAAGAACTACTACCCTTCGTGACAGCATGGATAGAACTGGAGAGCATTAAGCTAAGTGAAATAAGCCAGGCAGTGAAAGACAAATAATATATGATCCCACCAATAAGTGGAATCTAATGAACAAAATAAACAAGCAAGGAAAATATAACCAGCAACATTGAAATAAAAAACAAACTGACAGTAACCAGAAGGGAGGAGAGAGGAGGATAATGGCATGGGGAAATAAATGGCATGCAAGCTATTATATTAAACATTGTTTCATTACTTACAATAAAAATACCCTTCTATTTATTATGTCCATTAATCATCTCAACAACCCTGAGTGGTATTATGCCTGCTTTACAGAAAAGAAACTGAAACTAGGAGAAATTAAGTGACACATTGGATGCTGCACAATGGAGCCAGAACTTGAATTCAAAACTTCTGAATCTGTGACTTGTGCTTTTTGCACTTTTCTACAGCTGCTGAGATGGTCTGAGTTTTCTCCATTCTCATAGAAAGCCAGGAAGGGAAATGCATCCAAGACCAGTGGGTAGGGAGGTTATACTCCCTTCTGAGTACTGGATATCACAGAGTTGATGACCTTTTACAAATGAGGGCAAAGCCAAATTTAATGTTAAACTTCAGGTCAGCAATGAAGTCAGCATGACACTTGACAAGCAAGTATAAACTTATTATCAGGTGGTATAAAGTTGTTATAATAATTATACCTTTCATAATTTAGTTCTTTGGAAATCATAAAATAAGTATATGTGTATTTTTTAAACAGAGTTCAGATAGTACAGAGGGTATTAAATGTAAACTAAATTATCTTCCCATCCTACTTCCTCATTCTCTCACCCACTCCTATTCCTGGACTGTATTCATTTGAACAATATCTTACTTTAGTTAATCTGGTGCTTACCATCATACTTTAAATAGTAGGCTCACATTTAACTCTTTGACTTATACATTTACAATATTTCTTTAAATTGTATTATAAAGATGAAAAATGAAACCCACTTTAATTATCTCCCACATAGCCCCCATTCCTTCTTTCTGCTTTTAAAATAATAGTCTAATTATTATCCATTATAATGTGGTAATTTAGAAGGAGCCACCCTATTAGGTGTCTTGGCGGTATGCAGATTACTCTGAACTAAAGGCAGTTTTAGCTTCAGGTTCAGGAGAAATTTTACCCCTCACTTTAACTTCTTACAAGAACTTAAATCTGGGGCCTTGCCCATAATAAGGGATTATTGGAGATAACTTATCTTGACCTGTCTATAGAGGGCAGGGCAAACTTCTACTTACTAAGTGTCTGTTCTTGTTTATTTCTTATGATCAACACAGATTTAGCTACCCATGGACACTATATTTGATCATTAAGAAAAACTGAAGAGATTTCAATATAGAATAATGTTTTCATTTTGCCCATAAAAGCTCACCTCCATGCAAGTTCTAAGGAAAAACTCACTTCCTGTGTTTCTCCTTTTCTGTCAGCTATACTTCAGACACCAGATATATGAACTTTCCACACACTAAGAAATTCTGCAATACCAACTGGCGGTCCTATCATTTAACTCAGTCCCGATATAATCTACCTGGCGTTAGCATCCGATCCCACAGAATGGGAGCTCAGTCCCACAAGCCGGCACCTCTCTGCCACTGCAGATGCAAGTTGCAAGACCAGGCTGTCACCTGTGCTTTTCACTGGCTGTGAATCAGAGGTTTAACAACCCCCTTTTTCGACTCAATTAATTTGCTAGAGTGGCTCACAGAACTCAGGAAAAAAGTTTACCTAGCAGATTATTGATATATTATAAAGAATAAATTCAGAATCAGTCACATGGGAGGGTTAGATGAAGCAAGGCTTGTGGGAAGGGCCATGAAGCTTTCTTGCCTGTCCTCTCCAGGGCTGTCACTCTCCCCACATCTCCACAAGTTCACCAATCCAGAAGCTCTCTGAATCCTGTAGTTCAGTGATTTTTTTAGGGAGGCTTTATTAAATGAGCACATTTGATTAAATCATCAACAATTTAGGATTGGCTCAACCTCCAGCTGCTTTTCCCTCCCCGGGGGTACTGGTGGTTGTGTGGGGTTTGAAGTCCCAACCCTCTAATCACAGGGTTGGTTCCCCTGGCAACCAGTCACTATCCTTAGAGGCTTTTCCAAAGTCACATCACTAGCTAAACTCAGGTGTGGTTGAAAGGGGCTTTTTATGATAACAAAAGACACTCACTTCTATCCTGGCCAGGTGCTCAGTGGGTTAGAGTATCAGCCCCATACAACAAGGCCGCAGGTTCGATCCCCAGTCAGGGCACATACAAAAATCAACCAATGAATGCATCAATATGTGGAACAACAAATTAATGTTTCTCTCTTTCTTTCTCTATCTCACTCTCTTTTCCTTTCTCTCAAATCAATAAATTAAAAAAAAATTTTTTTAAAGAAACCTATTTCAACTTTGTGACTCTGAAATTATTTCAGGAACTTAGGACAGTATCCAAATATTGTATCAAAAGATAGCCCTTATTGCTCTAATCACTTAGGAAATTACAATGGATTGGGGGAGCTAAGAGTAAGAAGCCTGTGGACAAAGACCAAAATGTGTATTTCCTGCTATAAAGCACAGTATCACACGGGTGTTATAAATAAAGATTAAATTAAGGATGAGGTTAATTCTCTAATTAAGATGAACTAATTAATTCGCTAGATTTATAGTTTAATGTTTCTTCTTCACTAAAATGTATGTTGATGCTTGGAAGGATGTATTTAAGAAGTGAATAGTTTTTCATCATCATAACTTTTAGGACAAGGAAGTATAAAACTGTTATATTATTAAATACTGACCTAAAATATGTCACTTATAATTCAACTGTTTTCCTTGAAATATGATTGATCACTAATAGTTTCACAATCTACAGTTTTTAATAGGTAATTTTTAGATAGAGGTCTAGGAACTTGGAATTTCCAAGATCTATGTTACCCAACTGAAGGGTTCTGTTTGCCTGTGCTCATCAAAGCCTAATAAGTCACAAACAGGAGTTTACAGCAAAGAAAGTAGTATTTCTAGGAAGTGGCCCACTCCTGGAGTCACAGGTGAACTAATGCTCTAAGACCTTGCTCTGCGATGGCTTCCAGGGGATGGGTTATGTATATGGGGAAAAAAATCATTAATCATAGTGACTAAGGAAGTTAGGGTCCTGGTCAGGGTCATGGTCTCTACTGATTGGTTGGCGCTAAGGTAGGGAGGTAATTGATCAATGTGTCTAGTCCTGATGTCAGCCATGGGTTACTTTATCTGGTTTTGCTACTTTTCTGGGCCTGGAGCTGAAAAACAAGTAAGACCTAGATGTTACCTTTATTGGTTGAAACTCTGTCTCTGAGGTCACCGGACCAGAGGCTTTGATGCTGACCAGAGCCTCATTGTCATGCGAGTTTAATGATTAAAGGAATGGTCCTGCAAAGGAGGAGACAGGAGAGTAAGGGTGCGGGATGAGGCCATTTTGAATCTAAAGAAAAGAAAGAAGAAAGGACCATATTAAAGAAATGAAATTTCTATGTGGTTTCATCTTTAATTATTAATAATTTTATATTCTACATCTAAAATATAATTTGATAAACATGACCTATAGAAAACAATGTTACATAAAATGACCCAATGTAACTATAAATTTTACATAAAAGTTTTATGTTCCTTTTCTTCCATTTATTAGGAATTTTCTTTTACCTATAACTTTTAACTGATTTAGGAATATAAGAAAAATACGTACTTCTTTTAAGATAATCTGCATACTGTATTTCCTTTTACTTTAAATATAACACATTCATTTGCATATAATTTTAAGATTTTTGAAAGGACTATGCAAGTAACATCACAAGTAACCACAACTAATTTCAAAGCATTTTGATTTATTCTGATTTTTATCATCATTTTCTGTCAGCAAGCTTGTAGGACTGAGTGAGAGTTTGATTTATAAATCAGTGATGGGTGGTGCTTGCCCACTGGGCGCGGTGTATAATCTCTATCTGCGTGAAGACTACCATGTTATACTCCACTGACTGCAGTGTTACCATAACACACGTGTATCCTCACAGTTTGATGACACATAAAATTAGGTGCTTACACAATTGTTTTTGATAATGATGTCTTGAATACATATCAGGCTTGAGGGTGACTCTCTCTTGGATCTACTTTCTCATTCTTTCCTATGTGAAAACTCCTTTCATCTACCTACAAATAGTCCCCTAAAATTCTCTAGACTATCCATTATCATGCATCTATCATTTTATCATCAATTAATAGAATTAAGTATGAACTCCATCAATCAGTTGTTCACATTACTCTGTTAGTTGATGTGCAAAACTCTTGGTGATTAGGAGCTTTTACAAATAAAAGAGATAATGCTTATATGGATACATTTTCAAGAATCTTTCAATAGTCAAATAAAATAATACCCATGAACACTGACACGAGGGTATATATTTCAAACACCAATCTGAATAAGCACACTTGGATATGGGAGAAGGGGAATGCATAACTAGGGGACTGGATAATAAAGTTTTAATTGTAGAATAGGAATTGTGGGTGGGGGGTTCAGTTAAGAAGGGCTTCATTTGTTCAGCACCTATTGTCCAACCCATGGACAATATCTGCAAGGATCACAGCAAGTTAGAGAAATATATGATATGTACAAGGTAAGAATTAATTGACTTTGCTCTACACAGGAAACAGAATTTAACTTTTTCAAAAACTTTTTTGGGTTTAGTAAGTATAAAAGTGCCAGAGCAGCAGCGCAGTCTCATGAATATATTCTTTGTTGATTAAAGGCCGCCTGACTGAATAAATCAATGGGATGCTCATGAAATGAATGAGTTTGAAGAAATTGTGTTAAGAAGTTCATGAGTTAAGTAGAGGTGGCTCTTATGGATAGAAAGTCTATAATTCAGATATTTTGGGAACACATAACTTTAACTGATCTTACTTAGATTTAATGTCTTCATGGTCAAAAATATTACCAGATTGCCCTGGATGGGTGGCTCAGTTGGTTGGAGCATAGTCCTGTGCACCAAAAGGTTCCCAGTTCAATCCCTGGTGAAGGCACATACCTAGGTTTTGGGTTCATTCCCCAGTCTGGGCGTGTAAGAGGCAACCGATTGATGTTTCTCTCTCTCTCTCTCTCTCTCTCCCTCTTTCAAATCAATAAACATATCCTCTCGGTGAGAATTTTACAATATATTACCAGATTACTCTTTTAAGGAAGAGAAAAGCCTTATCAAAATATTTGTCATGATTTGGGGCTTAGAAATTAAGGTCATACTTAATCAATGTATGTTTGAATAATTAACTGATGGGCTTCAAAGTACTTGGGTTCTGTACATTTCCTCCCAAACAACATAAACTGCACAAAGATGAACTCCAAAAACATGCTCTACTCTAAATATCAAATATTTGAAATGAGAGGATTTATGGATGGTTTTATGTTTGCTATTTTAGCATGGCCTGTCCTCTTTTGCTTATTTTTTCCTTGTTTCATAACAGGTCAATACATTTTACCTGGGTAATAAAATTTATGGAAATCAATCTTAAATGCTGATTTATTTTGAGCAGTTTGTATCAGTGACTGAGAGATAATTCACAAGATCTCATCTGACGAAGGGTCTCAAAGGCTGGCCACAAAACAGTTGTCTCTAATTCTACCATTTAATTCATCCCCAGAGAGTCTTCATGCAGCTCGTCTGTAAAATGATTTGGGTGGCTAGCATTTAGGAACAGAAGCTTAGAAGACAGACAGGGAGGAAAAGAGAGGGAGGCAGGGAATAAGAGAGAGGTAGAAAGAACAAGGGCAAGAGAGAATTTTAATTTGTTCTGGTGGGAACAAATCGTTGTTGTGTGTTCAGGGTGGGTATTTCCTATCCAAATGAAATAATAATGATGGGTTAGCAAAAAGGTCCCAGTTTATTAAAGGAAACGTGGTAATTTTCTCAATTGAGGTAGAAGCTCACAGCAGGAAGCTCCATAAACAGTCTCAATGTGTGGTTTAACAGCTGTCTTTTGCAGCCAGTAACATTGTTAATGTGGTGAGAAAAGATGGAGAGCAACTTACAGAGCCTTCTTCATTTGTCTTTTAACACACACATACCAGGCAAATGTTTTAATGATTAACTCTTTACACCTTTGAGAAAGATGAAAAACAATAGTAATAAAATGTGTCAGCATAAGCCACAGCTCTGACTGCCTGTTGTCTCCTGCCCATCATCTCAAATTGTCTTGTTGATCCCCACACCCCACCCCCACCCCCAGAATCCTGCTCAGGCACCATTGCCGCACTCAGTGTCCATCCAGCACTCTCATGAAGGAAAAATTAATTCTGAATTACTGGTCCCATAACTGCCTGTTCCTCACATTATCTGTCAGGAAAATAAGCAGACAATAGCTGGCTAAGTGGATTTCTGTTAGCTGCCATTCAAAGGAGAAGAGACAGGAGTTCAGTGGGGCTTCTTTCTTTTCTCAACTGCTATTTAACAGTACATGCAAGAGGAGTTTAATTGACTGCACCCACCTGCACCCTTTTCATTTCTTGGTTTTATTGGTTTTAATGAAAATATTAAGTGCACTCTAGGAATAGCGGCTAAGTGACATTTTGATTGAAATATACAGGCAAATATATAATGGAAGCAGGCACTATTACAGTTTTAATAGAAACTGAAAGAAGTAACAACCAGAACAACATTTTTGCTATTGTTATGCATATAGCTAGTCCTGAGAAGGTAATTGGTTGTATTTTGAAAGAGCGGTTCACCTTAGCTACCCGATATTTTTTTTATTGTTCCCTAGAGGATAAAGTGGTCAGGTTTTGGCATATTTTCTTTGATTTGGTATCCCTCAGGTAACATCCATGGTCAAGTATTCATTGGACTCAAAAGTATGCATTGGCATCAAAACTCATTAGAGTTTCTGGGGAAAATTTGGATTCAATGACAAGAATATGGGGTTAAAACAGTGACTCACTGCAACTGACCAGGTAGAAGAGGAGCTGGTGACTTCTCTCACCAGCCAGCAAAGATTTGTGTTTGCCTGCACCCATATCCTAGAGAAAGAAATAAATCAAAGTAAAAACTGTGAAATAAATTAACCTCCATGCATATAATGGTTTAAATTTTTGCTGTATTTCAATCTTGTTCATTGTAAGAACAGTAGCTTATTGTGTAATAAATGCAAAATAAACTAAAAAACACTGTCATTCCCAACAAACTTACAGGCACACACAAGAATTGCCTCTTTAAATTTTACATATTTTTACTTAAAGTTAGAATATTTATTTTCCAGTGAGCACTGAGTAGCAGAAAAGAACAACTTGTCTTCCAGGAAGAAGGTTTCTAAATATATATAGAAGTGAGAAATTCTCTATTCAACCATATTCAGTTTTACAACACTGAAGGATAAAATAGAAGTCTGGCAGGACATGTGTCACATAATTGTGCATACATGTAATTGTCCCAGGTATTTTTTGCCCAGTGCACATCTGGATAAATGATCTCATTTATTCTTTCATTGGTTCATTCATTAATCCATCTATCCATCCATTGTATTTAGACTCTTTTTGGATGTAAGTTGCATAATGTTCAACTAAAATTGCCCTGAGAAATAAATGTCATTTGTTAAATCCCAACAACATACCCTGAGGAAAGATAGGTTCAAGTTTGGTGTGGTTACCTAATGGGGTCATCAAAAAGCAGGTTCTTTTCGTATTTCTTGTCATTCGTTGTAAGCCTGTTGTTTTTTATTTCTAGGCTTGCCTCTCCATTGCAAATTGGTTACAAGTTTCATGTTCTTAAAAGGCAATAGTCAAAGGCAGGAAATCTGAGCATCTGTCTTATTATATTGGAAGAAAATTCAAGAAAGCCCAGGTTCCATTAGTAGAAGTAGGTCACAGGACCTCCTTTTAACCAATTCTGTAACATGAGGCTTGGGATTTCCATTAACAGTTTAGAGCGCCCATGATTCTTCCTGGGCCAGTGGTATGCTGGTAAATGTTTAATAATCTGCTCTCTGGGGAGAAAAGGGGGGGAAAAAAAAGCAAGCACTGATTGTGCATTGGCTGATTTCCATGGTACAAGCACTTTCGTCCTGGCTGATTTCAAGCAACATGACTTCATTAAGGCAAATTTGAGAAGAGATGTGCATAACTAGCTCCCACAAATTAATGCAAGCTATCTCCAGCATCCAACCAGGCTGGGCCCATGTGCCCCGAGCTTAATGTCACCCTAATCCCCAGCTCAAGTGGGGTTATTTTGGAGAGAAATAAGGAGAAATTGACATGTTGGCTGCAATGTCTGCCACATTCATTTATTAATTCATTTAACGTATAATTTTGATACGTCCTAGCTGTCAGGTATTAAGGATAAGTACTAGACACCTTTAAGGAAATTACTTTGTGTTTGCCCCTTTCTCAGAAAATCTGCTCATTCCCACAATTCCTGCTGATCAAGCAGTGAACATTGTACCATATAACCATTCCTCCTGATCCCCCATAATAGTTGCCCTGTAGGGAACTATGTACAAGCTGATGATAGGCCCCTGCACAGAGAGGACATGTACAAATAAGACTCTTGAAGTCATTTATCAGTGTTTAATGTTGGACCTAGTAGGTTTTGTTGAAGTAAAGCAAGTTGGATTTATGCAATATTAATAATCAATAGAATATGATAAAAAGGGGGCAAATGAGTAGAGCTGATCCTAAGAGAGTAGAAAATAAGAGACATGATGGGGTCAGGGATATATAAAAAGAGTGATTTAAACAGTTATTTTATTATCTCAAATGGGTTTCCATTTCTTACCATCAAAATATTCTCAACTGGAATAGCACATGACAGTGAGCATGAAACTACTCCTGCCAGTGAACCGATGATCTCACAGTGGAGGCACAGAAATAAACCAACAGGCAATGGCCTTGCTGTGTGAAAACGTTTCACTCAGAGTACATGACAGAGCAGAAGCACATCAGAGGGGCACTTTTGCCTAGTCTTTAGGCAGCAAGAGAAAGTCCTGTTTCAAGAGTTTCAGAATCCTCTTAATTCTTTGTGTCATCAGAAGAATTCTTCCTCACTCTAACTATAAGATGATGTTTTCAGGTGTAAAGTTTTTGGTCCCATTTCTATCCCCAGTCTTTCTATATTCTGGATTTTGGGGACTCTTGTTTATTGGACCACTTCTTTTTTAATTAGCTTTATTTCTCACTCATGCTAAATGTCTGTTGAACATCAGCTGGTGACTTTGCCCTGCTTGGTCCTCACTCTGGATTCTGGTTGATAAAGCACAGCTATTTAGAATACTGTCACAGAGGAAAAAGAGAGCTTTGTAGCATCTCATACCAACAGTTAAATTCACTGCCAAAAAGTGACTATCACTCTCCTTCCTAACCCACTAGTAAAAAAATGTCACTGAGCCCCCACTTAGCCACAAGGTGTTTGGAAAGTTCTGTTCTACTGTGTATGTATGGAGAAGGTACATAGGAGGTCAACTCCTTTTTCTACAGAGATTCTCTCTGTAGACGGTCACAAGTCTGTGTACTCTTACTGCTTCGTTACCCACCACTTTCTGCTTGACTGCTCTTATGTGTTTTAGTTCACATTGTCAAGGATATGACTGGTAGCCCAGCTTATGGACAGGGTCCCCTTGTACCACATGTTTACCCTGTGCCCAAGCAGCCTGGCTAGAAGGGTGGCAGTGAGGTCTGAGGTTCCTTCCAAGCAGCAGGGGCTGTGGAGAACAGGATGACAGCTGAGGGTGGGAGGAGGTTAGGGGGTGGAGGGGTTGACCAAAAAAGAAAAAGGACTCATGGACATGGACAACAGTGTGGTGATTGCTGCGGGGCGGGGTATATAAGGGGGTTAAATGGTAATGGAAAAAATTATCATACAGATTAAATAAAAAATAAAATGAGCATTATATAATATGAAAAAGCATGATACTAAGTTATATAAATATTACATATGTAATAATGTACAAGTGTATATGGCTGGACCAAAGCAAAACTCTGATAGAATTAGATTAATTGGTAGCAGAACAGCACTAGATGTCTTCTAATTTCTGATAATTAGCTACTTCCTATGGTTTTCTGAGGACTGAGGAGCACATAGGAAAGAACTTGAATGCTGTCACCACATAGGGACCAAAGTTATATGGAGGAGAAGACAGAGTGATAGAAGCCAAGATTACAGACATTGCCAAGGATGAATAGAAACAGAATGGCAGAATGGGTTGTACCACCCTTAGACCCAGAGACTATAACCAGGTGTCACCAGTACTTCTAAGTCAAGGCAGAAATTCTCCCTAATAGAGAAAGGGAAAGGTGTGCCTCATAAACCTTTAACAGAGAGCACATTCGTGCAAGGGGATTTAAGGAATGGGCATGGTATCATTATTATCTCTAAGTTCTGGAGAATTAGGCTGTTCGGGCACAATAAAAGCAAAAATAAAACAAAAAACAAGAAAAAGAAATTGAAAATATTGCTGAAAATGCTGTTCTTCTGAAGTGTTCTTTAGGAGTCCTCCTTTACATAGGTGGAATAGAACGTGTAGCTCCATAAGCAGAGTTCTCTGTGTTAAGGACTTTTGACCCTTAAGTTTTTCCTGGTGAATGCTGCACAATGGGCACTCTGTTTTGAAGGCATGTTTCTAGGAAAAATACAAAAAGAATCAGTTATGTATTTTATGTAAACCTTCCTCTTCCTTCTTTGTTGACCTTTACTTCCTGGCTCTGTTCCAGTTTATGCAATTACACCCTGATTATCTGAAGCTCACCCTCTGTCGCTTCAACTGGTGAAGGGGTTTGTCTTTACCTCTCCTTTAACAGCCTGCTAAGTGGCTGTGAAGACTGTTATTACATTTGCTGCACTTCTATTATTACTGAAACTATCTCAGGGACACATTAATAGCAGAGCCCTACCAGGACTGAATGGCAGAAATGATAAAAGTGTGTTAAAAATGTCTTTGTCTTTCAATGAAAAAGTTGGAAAATATATCAGTATGAGCATAAAAGATGTGTTCCGTCGGTCACTGTGCATCCAGATCTGTGGTAAAAGGTAACCCTTTATAAAATGACCTTAATAATTTATAATTACCAAAATAATTAAAGCTGCATTTCTTAAGGGAGGCCTGTGGATCACTGGTATTAGGACCCCTATGAATGGAAAGCTGTTCAACTGAAGATTTCTGTGGTGCATGTCAGATCTCCTGAACCCAATATTGGGGAATGTGGTCAAGAATCTGAATCTTTAACAAGATATCTTATATTCCTTATTTTCATTTTTTTCTTTGGGATCTGCTTAGAGCACAACCATCTCCACCGAACAGTTGAAATAATTCTTGTATCAATTAGAAGAGGCTAAGTTATAATACATGAAAAAGTGAACCCCTGAATATAGGGGGCTTAAAAGGACAAAATTTTATTTCTTATTCATGTCACAGGCCATTTACAGGTTAACTGGTGGCTGTGCCTCATGTCATCTTTACTCAAGGACATAGGCTATCAGAATGGCCATCATCTTAAATGTTGTAAGTCACCTGGCGGAGGGAAAGGGGGCTCTGCAGCATCTCCAAGAGCGATTGAAGAATCTTTTGGAAGTGATTTCTTTCAGAACTTGAATTATCCCAACCAACTAGGTCTGGGGAAGCAAAGTCCTATTCAATCCCAGGGAAGAAGAGAAGAAGAAATGGTCTTTGAAGAACATTAATGACTCTGATGCACAAACTTGGACACTTTCCTCAGTCAAGGGCTCTAAACAGAAGGGCAATCGTGCATTCTTATTTCTTACACTTTACTCTTCCTTTCTTCACAGGGAAAATAAAGTCCAAAACTACAAATGACACTACAGGCCATAGAGAATACAGCCAGTTATTATTAATGTTAGTCATATTATATAATGTTGCTGGGAACATTAAATTCATGATTGAGAAAACATTGCTCCTAGGGAAAATATCAGGTTAGACTCTTGTGAACTTCTAGTCACAACATTTTTCTCAACCAGTCAATACATAACCTTGTTTTTTGTGTGATTCTGTTTAATGACACATTATTTAATACATATTGTTGATTCAGTAATTGAACTCATGGCCAAGAGTACTTTAATTCATGCATTAACAAATTTTATATAATACATGTATTTTCTTCATAAGGCATATTACAGCTTTGTTGTACTTAGGAACTGTAGACAAATGTCAGTACTATGCTTGGGGGCCATTTTAAACAGTAAAATCACCAAAAAGGACATAAATGAGAAAAATTTGGCACTAAATAGTCCACAGAAAAGACCACATCTAAACACCTGTTAAGTGGAGAAAAACTCAGAACATGGACAACACCAGATACTGGTGAGGGTGTGAAACAACAGAACTCTCATTCATTGCTGGTGGGAATACAACATAGTACAACCACTTTGGAAAATAGCTTGACAGTTTCTAACAATACTAAGCATACTCTTACCATATGATCCAAAATCATGTTTCTTGGTATTTACCCAAAGGAATTGAAAAATGAAGTCCAAACAGGTGTTTTAGAAGCTTCGTTCATAATTGCCAAACTTGGAGGCAACCAAGATGTCCTTCAGTAGTTGAATGGATAAGTAAATTGTGGTACATCCTGTCAATGAAATATTATTCAGCACTAGAAAGAAAAGAGCTATCAAGGCATCAAAAGGCCTGGAAGACTGTTAAATACATATTACTAAATGAAAGCTACATTACTAAAAAGGTTACAAACTGTGTAATTCTAACTATTCATATATGACATTCCAGAAAAGGCAAAACTATGGAGACAGTAAAAGATTGGTGGTTGCCAGGGCTTAGAGAGGAGGGAGAGATGAACAGGAAGATCACAGGGGATTGTTTAAGCCTGTGAAAGTACTCTGTGTGACACTTTAATTGTAGACACATTCTATCATGAATTTGTCCAAACCCATAGATGCCAAGAGCGATCCCTGGTGTAAACTATGGGCTCTTGGTGATGATGATGTGTCAATGTGGGTTCATTGATTGTAACAAATGTACTGCTCTGGTGAGAGATGTTGCCATGGAGGAGCCTATGCATGTGAGAGGGCAGGCTTTTGTAGGAATCTCGGGACCTTCCTCTCAAATTTGCTGTGCACTTAAAACTGCTTTGTAAAATAAAAACAAATATATATATATATATATATAATTTTGTTTTTTAAAGACTCATGTTTGCAGTGTGAGAGCTCAAACAAGAAGACACAGCATTGCCTTATTCAACTTTAGTTGGGAGTGTGTGTCAGACAACTCAATTTTTTTGCCATTCTGCACATATGCACAAATGATCATGGAAATGCTATGAGTATTGATTAGGGGGTTAAAATAAATTTTAGGGACCAGAAAAATTTAGAAATATAGAATCCATGAATAATAACCATCAACTGTATATCTAGTTCTATTCTGAGATAGTTCCACCATGATCCTTGACTTGTAACACGTATTTGGCTCACAGTAGGTGATAGCTCTCTGTCCTACGATTTTAATACAAGGTAAATTTCCATATCCTCCTTAGATCGCAATGTTGATTTTTACACTAATCTGCTTTCAAATACCAGCTCTACTATTTATTAACTATGTGTCCTTGGACAAGCTGTTTAACCTCTTTGAAATTTAGATTTATCATCTATAAAAGGGAGCAAATAATACCTAATCCTGCACAATTAATCTAAAAGTAAAGAGATTGTAAATATAAAACAACTACCACCGTACCTGGCCCATTGCATGAGTTAATGAGTAACTTCTCTATACTTAATACAGATGCCACCAAAGAAAACTAATTAGGTCCTATGAGCTTGTCATTGGGTCATATGGGAGCTCATCTATATAAAAATTCATTCATTCTTTCAATTGGTCTTTCATAACTTTAATATTTACTGAGTACCTAAATATGCCAGATATTGAGCAGGAGCTAAAAATGTGAAAACTAACATTGAATTGAATAAAGAGATATCTAAGCACATTACATAAAATGAAAATACATGTTTGGTTGATAGCAGCATAGACTGACAAAATTAGGGAAGGCTTCATAAAGTAGAAGATGGTTATGCTAAATCTTGAGGAGATGTTAGAATTTATCACATGAAGAAAATCAAGAACAGCATTTTAGGTAGAGAAATCTGCATTTACAAAGGCCTTGAGGTGACTGAATATGGCACATTTTGAGAACACCAAGAATTTTGATATCATGTGATCATAGAAAGGGTTGAGTTTCAAAAGGAGGTAGACATGTAAGAGACCAAATCAGTCTAGCTAAAGATTTTAAAACTTATTCTAAGGTTAATGCAAGTGTTACAACAAGGCTTGATATAATTCAACTTTCATATATTTCAATCTCTTTGTCACTGACATGGAAGACAGATTGGAAGAACAATACCAAGGGAAGGGAGATAATTTATGATGTTCTTATAGCAGTCGATGGTGAATGAGGTTGGAAACTAAAGAGTGGTGTGGATCTAAGTGAAGGCTTACCCAAATGAGAATAGGCAAAGCCTTTTATTTGTTCTTGCTATTCTATTACATTTGTCCCAATTTTTCCCCCTTTGCCATCCTCTGCCCATCTGACTCCCTGCTCCCACATGGAACTGGAGAATATTATGTTAAGTGAAATAAGACAGTCAGTGAAAGACAAATACCATATGGTCTCACCTATAAGAGCAAAGGCTTTTTATTCCAAGCTTGTGAAGGCAAGAAAGTCAGCCACCATCACTTGCATTTGGCAGAGACGCAGAAGCAGGCAGAGGAGCTTGGAAGCTTTATGGTGAAAAGAAACAGAAAGTCTCAGATGCCCTGATTGGAGGCAGGTGACATGCAAAACCATAGGCAGCTAACTAGAAGCAGGACATGCAATGTGATTGGCTAGGGGTGCATATATGGCTTTCTCTTCTTGGTCCTAGGTTGGAAATGGGGGAAAAATTAGGGGAGCCATTGGCTGTTAATCAAGTACTAGGTGTTTTGAGCCATGGTTGCAGGGGTTACCATTTGGTTTCCTAGACCATTTGACAGAGATAGTAATTAGACTTCTTGGACTCATAACTGTATATATTAGGTTGACTTCCTGGGCTGATTGTTGCTGAGTGTGGACAAGAATTCCATTTTTACATACAGTCTGGCCATTGTCTGACTGTTTTTCTAGTCTGTCAGTGGGCAGTTCATTCTTGGGATATCCTAAGAGGCCACTGAAATAGAAGAGAATACTGTTATTCAGGCATGATATGTGATTTTCCTGTGGACACATATCACAGAGTAGGGAGGGGCAAGAATAAAAATCTCTTAGTCCTATCTAGTGCAATAACTAGCTTACCACACTGAATAGAAACTAGCTGATAAACATCTATGATAAGAGGTGGGAGGATGACACAGAAAATTCCTATTCTACTATAAGAGTAAATATAAATTAGATCAGTATACCCCACCATGTTACAGTCTCCATTATCTCCACAGGGGGAAAAAAATCTCCATTTCACAATATTATCCGCACTTCACAACATTATCTCTTGTCCTGAAAACAAGCTCCTTTTCATCAAGTGACATTATGATTTACTTACTAATATGTACTTTACTCTCTATATTTTCCACAAACTTGAATCTGAAAGAGTAAAGTAGAAACTGAGAGGATGGAAGAGTTTTTATTTGGATGAGCTACCTGAACCTGTATGTCTTATCCCAAAGAAAAGGTACTTCTTTATTCCTTCTCTTCATACCATTTAAATTATTATTTTTCTTACTAGATTAAAAAACTAAATAATTTAATTTGAGACAAATGGATTCAGTGTTAGTAAAAGTTTCAAATTTAATTTCGAATTATATAGATGAACACTTGAAGATTCAAAGCTATTAGCAGAGTGAGGAAGCCTGACAATAACTACAGATAAAATAAAGCTAATAAGTATATCATTTTGGTCTTTCATGCTCACAAAAGCCCAGTAAGTAAAGGCTGATGACATAAAAGTGCTTTTTAAAAAAAGGAGTGGAGGGGGAATTAAAAGAAGCTTCTAGGAAATTATTTCAAAATGTCAAGAGCAAAATATTTCCTCAAATGCAGTTATTTACACCCAGTCAGTGGCCGAGGCAGGGTGAAGAAGCTGCTTGCCGAGAGCTAAGGGCTTTTGTATGTACTGCTACCTCTTAATTTATTTAACCAAGCCAGATCCCTTAAATTTTGCAGGCAAGTCACACCTCAGTGAACACTTTAAAATGCCTAATGACTAAAACCCTTCTCCTTCATAACTCCTTCGGCTTTGCTTTCTCTCACTGAAAACTGTTGGAAGAAATGAGTTAGGACCAGAGCATTTCCTGTCTCCTCTCCTTATAAACAGGGGCTTCAAAGGAAAAATATTTCAGGCAGGTGAATTTATCCTCCCATGTTAGGGTCTCCCCCTAACCCTCTTTGTGCCCCCAGAACTGGCTTATTAGTGTCAGAACTGATGGGGAACCTCATTATGATCATTGGGGGGGAAACACCAACCTTAGATCATGAGAGAGAATACAGGTTAGAGTTTTATTAATTGACAGCATGACAATAATAGGCATAATTACGTGGGTCAAACACTAATTTTCTTTACCTGTTTTATCAAAATAGACCCTGTAGACAGTCAAAGAAGTATACGATCAAGATATCATTTCTAGATAATGACATTCCCCAAAATAAGCTCTGCAGAAGCTTGTTGGACTGCCAGCTGCAGAAAACCCCGGCTCCTGCTTTCGGGGAAGAGAGAGAAGCAGCAGAACCAAATCACTGAAGAGTAGAACTGTCACGTGTGTCCAGTTCATGATTTAGAGTTCTCCACTGATTCCAGGAACAGCTCCGTGCCATGTAGAGTAAGGCTCATACTCTTTGCAAGGAAGTCCAGCTTTTCATGACCCTGGGGGCCTTTCTCCAGCTTCTTCTACTGCCAACCTTCACAACTCCCCCAAACTCCACTGCTCCCAGCACCCCTCTGCAGCCGCAAGCCATTTTAGGTTCCTCCTTCCTGCCCACACTTTACCTGCCTGACCACCTCCCCTATTTCTCAAGAACTTAGGCTTTTATTATTGCCTCTGTGAATGCTTCTATGACTTTCCTTCTTTTGTCCAAGAAAATTGTGCTTTTTCCTCCTCTGTTCTACCACCATTTCTAGTGTTTACTCAATAATGTTTGTGTTCAATCATGTTTGTTGAAAATATACCTATCTTCTCTCCCAGAGGGAGAGCCTCTTGAAACCAGTAAGTGTACCTGTTATTACTCATCTCTAGAGCCAAGCACATTCCCAGGCACCACAGTAGGTGCTTAATAGTTATTTACTGAATAAATGAATTAATGTATGAGAACAACCCTGAATTCTATCACTGACAATAGATTTAACATTTTTTAAAAAGATATACCCAAAGAAGTCTTGTATCCCTGTTAAGGTACACTTGTAAAAGGAACATCCATAAATATAACTAATGCTTATATGACAGATATTTTTAGCTGGTACCACCTCTTTGGGCCCTGGAATTTACATGTTTTTTTCATGCTTTGTAAATGTTAATTTATCACAAAATTTGGGGGAGAGGGGCTTCAGGTGATAGCACCATTTTCTAAAATCTACTGAATAAGTCCAGTCCAGTTTTACACTAATTTGACCCTTCATGATTTTCTGGTTATACTTTATCCCTTTGGAAGACTGAAAAATCATTACTGTTAAACTGTGTATTTAGTCAGGATAATGAAAACTGACTGACACATGTAATTTGGAATCCTGGCCAGAACTATATCCAGCAGTTTAAATCATGTCATCAGAAATCTCCCACTTTTCCTATTTCTCTCAGCTCTGCTTATCTGTTTTTTTTCATTCCCAATTAAACAATGTCTCTGAGATGGCAAAGACAGCCACTGGCAACTTTACATTCCCTTGGCGCTTCCAGTAAGTGATCCAGGTGAAAGACCAGCTTTCTTTACAGCATAAGTACAAGCCATGTAGCTAACTCATTGGTTTGAACCGTGTTTCATATCCCTCCTTGGAACAGTCACGATGGCACTGGTCACAGATTGGATCGCAGCAGGTCATGAGAGGACCCTCATGATAGAGATGGTATGGGATTCATTTCGGGTTACTCTACCAGAACTACATACTGTAAAAATGTGAAAGAGATGGTTTCCTCAAAGAGATACCAAGCAAACAAAACAAACCACCAAAAAATATTTTTGGCCTACCACGAGTGTGCTCGTCCTCTGGGCTGTTCCAGGTCTTGAAGTTAAAGCAATCAGAACGCCATGAGCTATAAAGCATTAGAGCTGCCATCATAATTGTCAAAGACAATAACACTTTTTGCTTCTGAGCATTAGATGATTTGTGGGTTTCTTTTTTTGTCTTTTCCTCCATAAAGCTTCATCTTGAGCAAGTATTTATGATAACTCTTTGCTTTCATTCCTGAATCATAATTGATTGTTTTGAGCCCAGCATTCCCTAAAGAGTTCAATTTAAAATTTTCTAAGATATTTGCTTTGGACTAAAATCACATTAAATTCACTTGTCACTTTTCTGCTCACTTTCAAAGCTTCAAAAATTTCTCTGCCATTTATCCTATCCTGTATCCATCCAAGGATGGAACACTAAGAAGAGCTTACTATATTTAAACTAAGTTTTCTGGGTCTGCTTTCTCCAAAGTAATTTGCGATGTCATAATCATGATCAAAAAAACAATGACAATAAACAACAGTAACAAAATATCCAAGCTTGGTCACCCTTGCTTTCTATGCTGTTAGTGTCAATTTATATTATTCCGATCTCCAAAAGCCACAGTTACATCTTGGGTATGACATTATAGGAATGGAAATATTTAGTTGTTGAGTGCTATATAAGTAGTGGGGAAAATGCATTCCTGTCACAAGGTGGAACCTGACCACAGCTCCTATATCTGTTTGAAATTCATCTCACCATAAGAGAAGGTTTCCTTTAGAGAAAGTCACTTTGATCAGGTATATCAAAAAAAGTGTAAGGAAATAATAAAATGATTCAATATGGTTACTTGGACACTTCTCAAGTTACTAAATGCAAAAATCACACCTTCAACATTATCTCCTACTTTAATTTCCATGACACTTATGACAAGGTCTTATGTGTGTTCCTCTAAAAAGGTATTTTATACAGTTATGATAGGCACCTCAGGGCAGTCACCAACCCAGACCAAATTTAAACTAAGTTGGAGTTTGTGGATTTTTCAGACTAGGAGTTATTATAAATTCTGGCTTCAAATCCACATTTATGCAGACTTAGGTTAGTAATTCTCAAAGAATACATTTTTTTTGTATTCCTCTCATAGCAAAGACAACATAAAATGTGGAATTTGGGTGGATGCCTTCACTACCCTTAGTTTTAATGACTTGTTAGAAGGACCCACAAAACTTAGAAAGGCTGCTAAACTCATGGTTACAGTTTATTACAACAGAAGGGTACAGATTAAAATCAGCAAAAGGAAGAGGCACATAGAGTAGGGCCCAGAGAGCTTCAGGCATGAACTCCTGGTTGTGTTCTGTCAGCAAAGTCATGCAGATGCTATTGCTCCTGGCAGTGATGTGTGGCAACCCTCATGGAGTGGTGTGCACCAGAGAGGTACACCAGAGCGTTGGGGTCCAGAGTTTTTATTGAGGGTAAGTCTTATAGACATGGCTGACTATCTGTGTGACTGACCTTAGTCTCTAGCCTCCCCAGGAGTGAAGTTGCTCCTGCATGATTCAGGGCCTTCACCATAAATCACATGGTAACACGGACTGCCTGGCATTATTCAAGAGTATCAAGCAGACAAACACATTTTTATTAAACAAGACATGTCAAGAGCTTAGAGGTTACCTCGCAGGAGCCAACGGCAAGGGAAAAAAATCTTTCTTAGGGTGAGATTAATCTTTTATGGAATAGTATGTATCCCTATTGTTTCCCTCTGTGGATTCCCCACCCTCCTTAGATTACCCTTGATAGTCATCTTTCTTGATGGCCTAAATTTATTTGGGGGTCTCAAAACTGGCCTTGCACCCTAGCTCATCTCAGGCTTTATTTCGAGGTCTCAAAGGATGGCATATTAAAACACAACGTCTGGTCTACCTGCAATGGACACAGGACACATCCCCCAGACCAAACTGACCCCCGATTTCCCTCACTTCTGTGAATTCATGATATCTTGTTATTTTTGGCTTCTGAAGAATGACCATATTTTCTCATCCCCTTAGCCATGAATTGAGCTAAATGTAACATTTTAATATCTGAAAGTTTTAACTGTGATGATCTGTGAATGGATTCTTTAAACTTCTAATGTTTCATATTTTTAGCAATGGAAATTATAGCATCTAGAGCTTAAATTTTGGAAACATCTTTTTATCCTTGCAGTTCACATGGAACCAGCTGGTGAAAAGTAGCTGTTTACTATCTGTCTAACCTGAAGCAGTCTCTCCTTTGCAGAAAATTGCTATTAGGGTAGGCCCTTAAGAAAATCCCTTGTATGGGGCTTGAGAGCCTCCTGACCTCCATTTTTCCTTCTCATGGGAAGCAGATCAAATGAAAATTATTATTATGCATAATTATTATGCATAAGCAGCCTATCCAAGAAGCTCTCACTCTTTCCAGGGACAGGCTCTCTATTCGCAGTTAGGCAAAAGAACATAGAATGTCTAGTCGCCTGTTATTTATTTCTTTCTGCTTGCTCTTTCGATATACTTATATGATCTATCCTCTTTTTTCCTTTTTCTGGAGAAGATTAAAAGCAAGCTTGCTTATTGGTGTCACCAAAGAAGGTAAAAGAACATATGATTATAAGGCACAATGGACATTTTCTTTCTACATTGTACAAGACAACACCCACTCCAACATTTTTTTTTTAATTGTCCCATTAGAGACTTCATGGTGGTAGAGGAGACAACCTTAATTTGGAACACTCCAAAATAATTTCTTCTTGTCTGACCTCTTGTAGTAGTCAGATACCTCTCTTTTGGATTACCTATACTTCCTTCTTGCTTAACATCTGATCATCTATTTTCACAGTTAGATTGTTCACTCATTGAAGGCAGGCACTGTGACTTTAAACCTGTACATCCATGGGTCCACCTCAATAAATAGTAGACATTTGTTAAAAGTTTGTCAACAAGAAAATCAACTTACACACAGATCTCTGTATTTAAATTTATTTTAAAATCAAACCTTAAGTTTTGCACCTGAAATTATTCTGTATATATTACTCCCCTGTCCAAACACTTTTAATTATATCTCTATTATCTAAATGCTCAAGTTTAAAATCCTCAGCCTGGTATCTTGAAAAATCTGTTGCTAATCTGACTTTCCAGCTTTATTTTCCATTCTCCCAAGGTATGCTCCTTATGTTTTAGCCAGTGAAATTATTCTCTGTATATATGTTGTATTCCTCAGGTTACATATCTTTACACAAATCATTTCAGAAGCCTGAGGTTCCCTGATTTTCATCTTCCTGTTTCCGAGAGACTTACCAGCCCCTTAGAGCCTCCTTCAATAATGCCTTCTATCCAGACGTGGCCTCCTATTCTAGCCCCTCCCACACCAGTCCTTTATCTGCACTTTCATCAGGACATTTGTTTTCTAGTTTCCATTATTGCTGGACATGTTACTCACATCCTACTCCTCCTTTGCCCAGACCAGTGATTGCTTGAAGTCCGTTTCTGATTCCTGCTCTTTCAGTGCCTACTCCACACCTACAATCAGCAGGTACAAAATTGTTTTGTCTAAACAAATATGTATTTAGTACCTGTTATACTTTCCAATCCTTTTGCTAAATACTTTTCAGAATATCATTTGATTTAAACCTGACAGTAGTGCTGTGTAGTTGTCATTATTATTATCTCACTTTGCAGAAGACTATATGAGACATCTTGTCTAGGATGGTACTCATTAAACATTAGAGTGTATCAGGATTATCTGAAGGTATCCTTAAAACAGAGATGGCTTAAGCCCCATCCTTATAATTTCTGATCCAGCAAACTTGGGATGGGCCTCAGACTTTGCATTTCTATCAGGCCCCCAGGTGATGTTGGCACTGCTCTTCCAGAGACTTTGACACTGCAACTGCCTTCTGGTCTGCCTCCGTTTCATTGAATGAGGCAGGGTGAGTGTCTGGGCAATGTAGGCTCTACCAGGTCAATGGAAATAGTGAATACCTCCAATTCCAAACTACTTCTGCAGTGACTACTATTTAATTTAATTTTACTAGTCAGATTAAAAATAAATTAGAGGGAAAGGAACAAAAGTGAAAGAAAGGATGGAAAGAAGGAAGGGAGTTTTGTGAAGAGGCCTATATTATTTGTTTATATTAAGTGACATTTCAGTGATAGCGGGGAAGCAATTGAGAATGTTAAATAATGATCCATTGTTGTCTGGTGGGAAATATTTACACCAATGGAGAATACAAAACATTTCTAATCTCCTAACTTTATACATGAAAACGGGGGCTCTAGGAGCTTAATTTTACTTTAGACTCGGAAGTGTACTTTTTAATATCATGTTGAATAAATGAAAAATCCCTTTGCCAAGAACAAGTTTTCCAACTTTAAACCTTAATTTTCTCACAAAAGGAATAGTAAAACATCTCTGGAGGATTTTTCAAATGCAGTCATATTTTAATTCTTTGATGCTGCTAATGGAAACATTGTAATACAGATTTTTTCTTCTTTTAAATTTTCTGAGTCAAAATAATGTAACACTTAAAAAATACAGTGATATGAAAAATGGCCCCCCTTTTGGACTTTCAGTATTGAAATTAAAGTTTTTCAAAGGTGATTTCCCATCAAGTTGGCCAAAGGTCCAGCAATATATATCTTTCTGAGATTGAGATTTGTTTTTATTTTCCCAGAGGTTTCTGAGAATTGGCTTGTTACTACTCTCTGACTATCTTCAGAGCTGCTGTGACATGGTGTGTGACCCTTAGCATATTAAAATTCTGAGATAATGAGTTTAAAAATGAAAATTCCACAATTCATAGGTCATCATTAAAAGACACGGGGCTGTAATTAAGAGGATTATTTGAAAATAGAAATAGCAAAAAAAGAAAAGAAAAGACATCCGTAGAGGGTAGTATTTGGGTCCTCATTATCTCTAACCTGCATTACTGTCCAGTATGCTTATCGGCCTCCTGCCTAAGTGGCCTCCATCTGCGTGATCTTTCTAAGACGATCATCATATCACTACCCTGCAAAAAATTCCTCAATAATCCGTGGTTAACTACAGAAAAAAAAAAAACCCTATTAAATTTTGTTTTGTGTCTCATACAGAGTCGTATGAGAACCATTTCGCAGTCCATTTTGTCTTCAGTTACAGTACTGTTGAACTCACTGCCCTTTTCTCGAACATGACATTTTTTCTCATGCCTCCCTACATCTTTCCCTTAGTTTTCTTCACTCTGGAAAAACCCTTCCACTGCAAACTCTGTCTAGTCCCTCCCCTACTTTGTCATTGTTATTATTAACTTTTAACAAGTCAAATGCTTGCTAGGCCTTACACTAGAACTTTCCCCTTCACCGGGCTTTTCTTCATTACCGAGGTTGACTTGTGCAGACCTTCTTACACAACCCTCTGGGAGGCTGAATAGCACCCTCCAAGGATGAACAGACCCTGATCCCTGCAACCTATGAATCTTACTTTGTAAGACAGATATGACTTTGCTGCTATGATTAAGTTGGAGATCTTAAAATAAGGAGATCATCCTGGATTATACAAGTGGATTTAAAGGCAATCACGTATATTCTTGTAAAAGGGAGGCAGAAGATGAGACTTTAGAGAGGAAGGCTATGCAATGGCAGAAGCAGAGATTGGAGAGATGTGTCTTATGGATGGAGGAAGAGCTACGGGCAGCCCTTAGAAACTGGAGAAGGTGAGGGAATGAATTCTCTCCTAGAGACTCCAGAGGGAGTATAACCTTGCCAACACTTTGATTTGAGCCCAGCGAAACTCATTTTGTTCAGGTCTCCTGAACTACGAGAAAATGCGTTTCTGTGTTTTAAGCCACTAAGTTTGAGGTAGTTTGTTACAATAATGATGGGAAACCAATATACCTTCTCTATGTTGTACATTCCTCCATTTTAGCAAGTGTTTCATGTTTTTGTAATCATTTGTGTACTCACCTTTCCTCTAGATCAGTGGATCTCTGTTCCATCAGATTTAACAACTT